>CBVK0100352722.1:0-20635 GCA_900067695.1 Picea abies
TTGATTTTTTTTTTTTTTTTTTTGGGGAGATTTTGCAGATGTTTTTATGGTTGATGCATGTTGATCAAGTACTGTCTATGTGGATGCAAGTGACCAGTCTGGACGATGCTGGTTCACTGGAGGGAGAGGGATTGGTCATGCCTGAGGGAGGTAGTGACCAATGAGGAGCCGACAGTCTGTGATACTTTGGCAGCTTGTGGGTTGCTGAAGTTCTTTGAGTGCCCCCTGATACAGACCCAAGAGTTTTTACTGCAGTTCCTCATTAGGATGTGGGATCCAGATCGTCATTGCTTCATGGTGCGGGGTGAGGATCTGGCCTTCACTGCAGTGGAGGATATATACTTTATGACTGGGCTCCCTTTTCAGGGAACTCCGTTATCGGCGGAGCTTGTGCTACTGGGGGATGGGCAGTTGGTTACCCTAGCTCGGAGGTACTGTCTAGGGGAGAACTTCATGTGGAGTTCTATGGTTAGTATTGGGGCGATGGATGCCCTTGCACATCGTTGCATGGCAGTGATGATAGTGAGAGTATATGGGTCTCTTGCGACTCAACGGATCAGTGGGGGTCAGCTGAGGGTGATGCAGAGGACACTGGCGGGTGAGCATTTTACGTGGGGCTTGATGCTGCATGCCAAGATGGTAGGGAAGCTTGACAAGTGTCATGCTGAAGACTCAGGGGAGTTCTCCTTTGGGTCTATCTTGGTGGCGTGGTTCTTAGAGAGGGTGTTGATGCTACGCCCTAGAGTGATTTTGGGTGCGCCTGGGATGTGAGAGCCACAACTGAGGCGGTGGGGGGTGATCTTGGTTCGCCACGGTGGTGGGGAGGGGGGGCACTATTTTATGCCCAAGATTGCATGAGTGTGGCATCAAATGCCACAAATTATTCTCCAGTACCCTTACAGTGGGATAGACTTCTGGGACAACCCAGAGATGGTGCTTCCCCCTGGCGAGGTGTTCAATCAGAGAGGTATGTGGATGTATTTGCTTTGATGATTTTTAGAGTTAGATAGTATAGCATATATAGTTTTATGTGTGGATGGATTCTGATGCTATAATTTGTGTGTTGTGTGTGAAGATGTGGGACCATGCGGCCCAGAGGTTGAGCTGGTCAGAGCGCCAGTGAGACCACCACGGGGAGAGCCACGGGCTGGGGAGAGATGACAATGGGATGAGGGTGTTGCGGGACTAGCTGAGGAGGGGAGACCAAGCCAGAGGCGTCATTTTGATGATCCAAGGGTAGGGCCTTCACATGCTCCTCCAGCGGAGGCTGGGGGAGAGTTTGAGGACATTCGTTGTCACCTGGAGGTGGTGCTATAGGGAGTTCCCAAGGGCATGTCGTCACAGATTCAGGACGAGGGAGTCTTGGAGAAGTGCATGGGCATCCCATTGGTGTGGTGGACTGTGGTCTGGAAAGCAGGAGTAGCAGGTTTTTTGATGACTGGGTGGTTACCTCTGGGTCTGGAGGGACTGATCGCTAGTGGGGGACCTCCACCTGAGAAAGGACCGGGTGGTGGTGCTCTAGAGGCACCATGAGTGTCTCTGTATGTATCTTTGTATTTTTGGTATTTATATAGGCCTACGAGCCTACTTGATGTGGTGACACCAGTTTTGTATCTATAGGGGTGAGGTGATTCACCGGCCTACGGATGTACTATATTTTTGTAAACATTTGGATGGCACATTTGACCGATATATATATATATATATATATATATATGGATATACCCTTTGTGATGTTCACATGTGTTTTATGGTTTTTTTGATGATGTCTAATTTAGATGCTGTGACATATTATTTATGTTTGATGTATGATTACTAGTAGCTTGATGTGATAAATGCCAATCTAACACTAGGTTAGCCATGTTATCTGCTATTTGATTAAATTGTCTGGGAATATGTGTAAATGTAATGGAATCAAAATGTCAAGATAAGAGCTTAACTTGTAGGTATTTGCGAAAGAGGCAAGGATTGTCGACACGGTACACATTGTTGAGCTGGAGGACGACCAGTTGGGAATCTAGTAAGACACTAAGGTGATGGATGTGATGATGACTAGCCTCAGAAAGGAGACCAATGATGGCGGCGTATTCGGCTTGGTTGTTGGTTGCTGAGCCCATACATATGCCGCTAGAGTAGAGCAGTTCGTGTGAGGGGGAATAGAGAGCCCAAGCAGCCGAAGCAAGATTCTGTGTCCAATGGCTGGCTCCATAGGCATAACCGATGTGGTAGGACGATGGAGGAGGCATCTGTCGATAACAAAAATGGTAGAATAGATGTGAGGTATGGGAGAAAGAAGATTAAAAGATCTACAAAAAGAATGTACAAAAAGAAAAATCCTAGTGTAATATGGCTACGCTCATGCGTAAAATTGATTTAAGTACAACCTGTTGATGGGTTCTTTGAGAGGGTGGCCTTTAGGAGAGGCCAGAATGTATGCGCCTTTAGTGAGGCAATCCTGGATGATGTAAGGTCCATGCCATAGTGACTTGAATTTTCCATGGCCAAGGGTATCATGAGCGATATCGTAAGCAAGGATGAGGTCACCTTCATTGAATGAGAGAAGGTTGACATGGCGATCAAAAGTGGCTTTAGACCATTTTTTGGCTGCCTCATTATTCTGTAATGAAGATCAATGATCTTCATCTAGGTACTCTAAGTTCAACAAACGCTGCTCCATTGGAGCAGTGGCAGGTAATAGCTCAATAACGGTGCGTAAGGTGGGAATTTCGCACTCGATAGGAAGAGTGGCCTCGACCCCGTGGACTAGATGAAATGGTGTGAAACCAGTGGTAGTTTTCACTGCCATGTGATAAGCCTAGAGTGCAGAAAATAACATATGGTGCCAATTGGTCTTATGTTTGTGAATCGTGCACTGAAACATGGTTTTGAGGACCTTGTTGACCGCTTCTACCTGTCTGTTGGACAAAGGTTAGTATGGGGAGGAAAACTCGTGGGAGAAGCCTAAGCTAGAGGATAGTTTGACAAAGATCTCATTCTCGAAGTGTTTCCCATGGTCGGAGACTAGCTGTAGTGGGACTCCAAAGTGGGAGATGATGTGGTTGAAGAAGAAGCATGCTGCGGTGTTAGCGGTGTTGTTAAATTTAGGCATGGCTTCAGCCCACTTGGTGAAGCAATCGACTACCATGACAATATATTTGTGTCCATTGTTGGATGGAGGGTTGCAAGTCATGAAGTCTATGCCTCATTTGAAAAAGGGGCTGATAGTAATGACTGGGTGTAGAAGGGTAGGTGGTTCTCATTCTTTTTTGGCATAAAGCTGACAGTTGTTACATCGCTTCACAACATGGATGAAATCGTGAAACAATGTAGGCCAAAAATAACCGGCGCGAATGATTTTTTGAGCGGTGGACATTCCTGAGAGGTGGCCACCACAAGCACCACTATGGAAGTCGTTCAAGACATGATCGGCCTTGTCGATAGTCAAACATTGGTGGAGTACAGTGTTGACCCCGTGCTGATATAAGATATCACCGATAAGTAGGTAGAGGGGGGCCTGGTGACGAATGCATCAACGATCATCTCGGGAAAGGTGGTTTCTGAATTTCTGTGTTCGGAGGTAGATGAGAAGATCGCCATACCATGGGTCATCTGAGGGGATGTAGAAGAGATGTTCATCGGGGAAGTCTGTATTGATGGGGGTACTAGTAGTATCGAAGGGAAATGCCGTAATGAGTTCAGTGAGGATGAGGGATTTCTTTCTCTTGGGTGTTGAAAATTTGAGGCCGTACTCCTGAAGGATGACGATCCATTAGGCAAATTTTCCATTGATTGGCCGACGATTGAGCAAGTAGTGCATTGGGTTGGAATCTGTGACGACTTTGGTAGTTCGAAGCAAGATGTAATGGCACAATGTTTGGACTGCGAGGACAACTGCAAGAGCCATTTTTTCTTCATGGTTGTATTTTAGGGGTATCCCTGAAAGATTTTTACTAATGTAGTAAATGACATTCTCACGATCATCATCGCCTTGTTGGAAGAGAACTCCTGCTACTAAGACGATTGAGGCCGAGATATAGAGGATGTAGTCACGATTATAGTCGGGTGGACTAATCAACGGGGCATTGGAGAGGGCCATTTTGAGATCATCAAAAGAGTTTTGGGCATGTTCGTCCCATTGAAATGGGATATCATGATGTAAGAGGCGAAGGAAACCAAATGCCCGAGTGGCATAATCGGGGACAAAGTGGCATAAAAAGTTAGCTTTGCCTTGTAGGCTCTGCAGTTGGCGTAAATTTCATGGTGGGGGAATTTCCATGATGGCTTAGACCTTGAGGGGGTCAACTATAATGCCACGTTGGGAAATGATAAACCCAAGGAGGTGGCCAACAATGACGCAGAACATGCACTTGAGGGGATTCAAGCAGATGTTGTACTGACGACACGGTTGGAAGATGATTCGTAAATCATTAAGATGTTGAGTGCATTTTTTGGAGTGAGAGGTGAGATTGTCTAAGTAGGTGAGAATGATTTGAGCGAGATCATGAAAAATGTATGTCATGGCGCGTTGGAAAGTGGCTCCTGCGTTTTTGAGGCCGAAAGGCATGACATGATAAGAAAAAGTTCCCTAGGGGGTAGTGAATGTGGTTTTGTATTGATCGACTGGGTGAATTTGAATTTGGTTGTAGCCAGAGAAACCGTCCATGAAGGATAGAGCCTCGTGACCGACACAATCATCGATAATTTGGTCGATAAAGGGCGTTGGAAAGTTGTCTTTGGACAGGCATGGTTGAGATCGCAGAAGTTCGTACAGACATGGATAGTGCCCTATTTTTTGTTGATAGGGACGGGGTTGGAGACCCTTGACGTATATGCGATGGGGTAGATGAACCTTGCAGTGCGTAATTTGTTAATTTCAGCCTTGATGGCCACTGCTTTGGATGGGTGTAACAGACGCTGCTTTTGATGGACATGTGTGATATCAGACCAGGTGTCGATACGATGTTTGACAATAGAGGGATCAAGGCCGGGCATCTTTGTGTAGGACCAGGAAAAGATGTCCTGGTATTCCTGGAAGAGACATTTGTAGGCGGTTATTTCTTCAGGAGAGTAAGCAGCGCCAATGGTAATTTCCTCTATGACTCTATATTTGATGGTGGGGGAAATATTGGCCATGTTGCTTTCTTCAAAAGCATCCGGGGAAGGGATAGGGTTATTGAACCAATCTATAGGCCCTGTTGGGAGAAAATCCTTGGTTTCGAATACGTAGATGGGATTTTGGTTAAGAGGTCTGATGACTTCCTGTGAAGGAAAAAGTGCTCTGTGGTGGAGCGCGTCTCATGGGCAATCCAGTTTTGTTAACTCCTCAAGGATGTCTTCGTCGCAGTGAAACTGTTGAGAATATAGGGAATCAAAAGGAGTGAATTTGGTGACTGTCATCGTGGGGTTATTGTCGGGCGATGACAATGTAGAGGGGGTATCATAAGGAGGTTGCGATGGTTCGCTCGGAATAAACCAAATATCGAGATATTATGGGTTAAAAATGGTAGTCGGGCGTATAATTTCTGTGGGGAAATGAATTAGAGAATTTGGGGGATTTGGGGATAATTCCTCAAATAAATCATCTAGGAACCATGGGGGAGTAGGGAGTGACTCAAGTTCTGGTGAAAATATATGAACCATATCAAGTGATGGGGTAAGGGTACTCACTGGTTCTGCTAGTGGAGGGGGTGTATGATTTTGAATAAGGGCCAATTGGCGACGCCTGTAGTCAATGATTATAGGACATTGATATGTGAAATGATCAAGGGATTTGCATAGAGAGAAAGGGCATCACATACGTTCGTTGACTAAGGTCGTGACATAATGGATGTCGGTGACATGTGTTGGGGTGGGTTCTTGCTAAAATTTCTGGCGTACAGATGTTAGTGTCTGCCGAAACTAAGGTAACGCTGGACAATGTTGTGTGTAATGGCCATATTCTGAATATATGGAACATGCAAATTTGGTTCGCAGTCCTTTGCTACTTGTGTTCTGGGAGATAACGAAAGTACTGGAGGAAGAAAGGAGCGGTGGTGGTGCTTGAGGGAGTTGAATGAGATTACGTAACTCAGGGAGAGATGGGCACTTGTTGGTGGGGTTTCCGTCTTTCTCACATAGCGCACAAGGAAGTTGGATATGTGGGGGAAGTGGAGTAGTGGGCTCCTTCTTTTTTCATCTGCCCCCAGCTGTAGCAAGAGTGCTAATGAGTGGGGGTGTGGGTGGGACGGTGGGGGTAAGTATGGGAATCTGCATCAGGATTTCTTCTGTTTGGGGAGGGAGGGATGGTTGAGGGACCATCTTAGGTGGATGTAGATACCATACTGGGATTGCTAACACAATGTTAGGAAGGGTGAGCATTTCGGCTACCTGGAAATATTGTACACCTGGTGGGGGTAAAAGAAAGGGATTTGGGTAATGTCTGGGGAACTGTTTCCCAAACCAGGATATGGCCCTAGGGGAGGGGAAGATCAGGAACGGGTAGAGATGAACAAGTTCCAGAAGATTCCTAAGGGAGGTATTCTGTGACTAGTGTGACGTCAGCAGAAAAAAAGACCTCGGTGGGAGGGTGAATATCTTCAATTGTTGTTCCTTTGGTGGAAATGACACATACTTGTGCTGAGGGATGGATGAGTGGTGGTGCTCCATGGTATGTCCCTAGAAAGGATGGGTCCTTAAAAATTCTAGGGACCATCTCGATGAGTGGTGTTGGCCCTTGGTTATGGAAGGAAGCGAAGAATGAGGAAGAACAGGTAAAAAGCGAGCTTCACGAGAGACACAGTGACCGTCACTGGGTCGAAATGAGCAAAAGAACAGAAAATATGGAGCAAAGTGCGGAAAAGCAAGCCGTTGGATGAGGATATCAAGGATGACAGATCAACAAGGAAGATGGATCGAGGATGACTCAGGAAGAGGAAAAAGCCAGCATTAGATGTCTTGGAGCATTGCGAGATGAAGAAGGAAAGACAGGCTAGCGAAGCCTAGAAAGAATGGGTCAAGTTGACCTAGGGTTGTAGACACCTAGGGTTTTGGTAATTAGGGTTTTTGACACCTAGGTTTCGACCTGAGGCTGTCGGTGAGGGATTATAATGTATAAATAGAGGTCGATAGGACCTAGGTCGGGTCAGTACTGTGGCTTTGCCTTGTTATTGATTATTGCTCATTGGGAGAATATTGTATTAGGGGTGAGAGAAGTGCTATGAGAGAGAGCCTTTTGGTATTGTAAGATCTTCAGCTGGGTGTGAAGATCAAGTCCTGCAGTTGGGTGCAAAGGAAGGGGAGAAGGAGAGAGACAAGAGAGAGGATCTACTGGCCAAGAGCACAGATCAGAACTGTAAGATTTATCTTAATATATCATAAGCACAGTTCTATGGATGTAGCCCTAGAGAGAGGGTGAACCACGTACAACTATTTTTGTGTGTGTGATTGATGCTTTGAGTTCTCCTGTTGTTATATTTTTATCTACATCATCGTATTAGATTATTTCTATAGCTGTGAAGGATAGATCTAGCTAGTTGAATGGTAAATGCATGTTATGTTGTTGTTGTAATAAGAACCACTTGATATTGCCCTGGTTGTAGACATCTTTGTCCTGTAACCCCCTCATAGCTTCTTCAGGTGAGACTGCATCTGCTTCGCAGGTGTTTCCGAAAGGGGCAGTAGCTAGGGCTTTTTGGTGTGCTCTTGGAGCTGAACCCTGGGTCTGACCCTATGCCAACAAATGGTTCCATTGCCGGGACATGAATAGTTTTAAGGGAATGTCAAGGTGGTTCCCGTCAAAGACATAGATTCATAAGTGGATTGAGGACCAAGAGAAGGACTTCACTGAAGCCCAGACCAAGAACCCTAAAATAAGCACTGAAGGTTGGCTACAAAGATACATATTCACCGACATTCATGAGATCTTGTTTGGAGGAATCCATCAAGAGCTACACAAGTGGTTGGCCAGGTTAGCTGACACACAATTTGAAATCAGATCTAGACCTCATGTGGTTTGGACACCAACATTGATCCATAAGGTCAAGAGAGTCAACAACGCTATATCTAGAGCAGTAGATCACTGGTTTGATAGTACCATTGGAGGGTATATCACTGAGTTTGCTGTTGACAGAACAAAATCATATAGCCAAGCCGAGAGATACTTTTTCAAAGGACCCAGAGGAAAATTTTTGCACTTCCTGAAGCTAAGAATCAAGATGCTCTTGCATGAAAACCACATATTGAAGATACAGTAGATTGATCAGACCTGAAAAGGCTAATGTTCAAGATATCAGACAACGACAGCGACACAGAAGCAGGACATACACACAGTGGGAAAATATTTCGAGGAGTTCACTTTGAGAACTTATTTAAGCAAAACTATGGAGAAGAAGGTTTCTATAGTGGAGAAGAGGTAGATCTAACCGACAAAGAGCATCCAGAGCCCACCAGAAAAAAAGAAGGGGAAGCTGAAGAAATGCACCAAAACGAGCCAGAAACCTCAGGAACTGTGTGGACTACTGAAGTAAGTAACATTAATCCTCGTGTTGTCCCAACAATACTTAGCAGTCAGAATAGTCAGAACCACCAGAGTCTTCAAAGTACTGTTACTAGTAGTTCATCATCTACTCAGACAAGAACCCTAGTCAGTTTTATGGTAGATGACATGAGACTCCCTATCTTTAGAGGAGATGGATCTGAAGATCCAGATCAACATTGGTTTCTGTGTGAGGTCGTATGGAATATTAAAAGTATCACCAATGAATCCATCAAGAGAACCCAGTTCAACACTACGCTAAGGGACCGTGCACTAAGTTGGTACATGAAACTTGTCCAAGGACTGGCACAACCTAAGCCCCTGAATGATATCAAGAATGCGATGAATGCAGAGTTTAAGAAACCTAAGTCAGAGTCACAATGTATTATGGAACTAAAAGAGATTAAACAAAAGGTAGCAGACCCTGTTTGGGAGTTCGACCAAAGATTCAAGACCCTAACAGGACGATTAACTTTCCAGATCCCTGACGAATAGAACAAAGAATCATTCATCGCTGCACTGTTACCACACATAAGGATCCCTCTGATGCAGCAGAAGATTGCATCTTAGGCAGAAGCTTTGGAGATCTCCATGAAGATTGAATCAACACCAATGGGAGAATCTATCTCAGGCATTAGCCAGATCATGAGCCAACTAACTAGTTTGTTATTACAGGTCGAGGATATGAAGAAAGATAAGGGAAAAGACAAAAGGGAAGATATCTGGTGTGTAATATGCAGATCTGAAGGCCATGATAAGGAACACTGTCCCTTATTTCATGAGTACTTGGCATCAGGGGCACCGAGCCCCTTAAATCAAGTTAACCTACCCTGGTGCGATGTATGCAGAAATCAGCATCACCTAGGTGAGTGCTACTACATGCAGAAGTATGTCCAGACACCCACAAAATTGTATTGTACATTCTGTAAATCAATGGGTCATGATGATAGGGATTGTAGAGATTATGATATCATGCATGAAAGGTCGAGAGACATATACAAGATTCAAGGCAAAGTACAACAAGAGGGAAACACTTCGTAGTACAAATCTCTGGGGAGAGGAAATTTCACTCCTCGTGATGGCTACAGAGGACGAGGATGAGGAGGAGGTATGGGATGAGGCTGAGGACAAATAATCTGTTACAATTGTGTGAAACCAGGACATTTAGCAAGCGATTGTCAGAATCCCTGCACAACCTGTAGTTACTATAACTCCTTCGAGCATGTCATAGAGGAATGCCCTATGGTGCTGGTTAAACTTCAGGAAAGACGAGGACCCCAATAGAACCCACAAGTACAACTGATATATACTGAACCTCGCGAAGAAGAACCTAGAGTCGATTTTATTACTCGAGGAAGCGCTTTTACAGGAGAAGATAGAGCAGCCCAAGGAAAGATTGAAAATGACCACGAAGTCAGGAAGGCTACAGAAAAGGCCCCAATGTTTGATGCTAAGAAAGAAAGACAGATATTTGAGGAGGCAAGAAAAGAGTTAAGAGGAGATCAAGGATCTTCATCAAAGAGACAACCATAAATCAAAGAATATGGCATGCCCCCAACATTTGATCCATATGCATCGCTAACAGAAGGGAAAGAGGTAAGAAAACTCATGGAATTCTTGTACACTTGTGTTAAGTTGATTCAAGATAAAGGCACTATACAAGAATTACGAGATTTAATCAAGTAGTATGAACTAGGAAAAATAGCCCCCTTACTGAACAGAGTGCACCAAATTGGAAAAAGGAGAAGGACAAATAAATAATTACACTTGAATGCTCAGATAGGAGAGTATGAGATAGACTATGTGGTTCTCGGCTTAGGGTCAGAGGTCAATGTCATGACGAAGCATACTTGGGCATTGATGGGAAAACCCAAGCTGATATATTTGCCTATCAGGCTTCGCATGGCTAATTAGCAAGCTGTCAACCCATTTGGACAATTAGAGCATGTCCTAGTGGACATTGATGGAGTAAGAACCTTTGCATATTTTGAGGTAATTGAAATTGTTGATGATAGTTGAACTTACCCAGCATTATTAGGAATTGATTGGGCCTTTTACAATTCCAATGTTGTTGATCTAAAGAAAATACACATGACATTTGAGAAAATTGGCCTTAGGGTCGTTGCACATTTAGATCCAAATGAGGGTCCATGATACACAGAACCTATAAAAGAAGAGGACCACACATTTGAACTGGAAAAAATCTACAAATTAACATCCAGACAGCAGGATTATATCAACCCTACAGTTGACGGGAATCTGAGATGGCGAAGTGACAACACATGTTCATCCAACTCAGAAGAAGCATCGAAGAACTAGAAAAACTAGATGTACGAAGTATTTACAAGAATATGTGCTAAGCTAAGCAGATAAGTTCATTGGATTGGCACAATAGTGAGTAATCTACCCACATTCGATGGGCTGAACCCCTTAGAAAACTTCTTATCAAAATTTTAGACAAGTGTACCAACACAACAGAGGCTGTTGGCAATGGATGAGTCCATGAAAGCCACACCAACAACATGGTGGGGGACACATAAAAGAAATATTACAGATTGGACACAATGCCGAACTTTGATGATAGCGTGGTTTTCAGCACAAGTAGGAAGCTGCGAAGCAAGGTACACAGGTCAAAGCTGCCCAAAGGACCATGTACGAAGCTGTGAAGAGGTATGGAGTGACATTCCTAGAGAACAATGGGTACACAAATTCATCAATACGCTGGATACCACCCCGATTAACTGGTATCTTCAAGCAGAGCTGTGCCTTGTCACTTCAGAATGGGAAGGTATGATCCAGAATTTTATAACTACCTTTTTGTTTGACAGTGAATTTCCTTCTGTAGATCAAGCACTACAGATGGTGAGACATAAATTATTTGAGGAGGCATCTAGCCTCCCTTTGGAGAAAGAAGAGGATGAATGGACTGCGCCCTCCAGAAACTGCAGACCTGCTACAACATCAATGTTGACGAAGACGATGATCCAAGGAAGGTGAATATCGTAGAAATAGAAGGTCAGAGAGATGTGGAAGGACCAGGAAAACCGATAAAGATAAAGAAAGTCAATATCAGGACAAAGGAGACACCAAATCTTGCCAATGTCGGAGATTACTGGGACGCTTCTACCATTGACAAAATCACATAATTACTGCACGAGTATCAGGACTTGTTCCCGACCAAGTTCACTGATATGAAGGGAATCAAAGGACCTATGGGAGAAATGAGAATACCTTTGAAACCAGATGTGAAGCCAGTCAAGAAAAGACCCTATAGATTGAACCCAAAATATAAAGAAAAAGTAAAGATTGAGATCGACATAATGATGGAAGTAGGGATTATTGAACCTGTCAAAGAGTCGGAGTGGATTAACCCCATGGTAGTGCAAGATAATAAGACATGTGAGATCAAGATTTGCGTAGATCTTAGGAAGCTGAATGATGCTTGTCTACATGATCCTTTCCCTACACCTTTCACAAACGAAGTGATGGATAACATGGGAGGCCAAGAAGTATATTCTTTTACAGATGGGTTTTCAGGATACCATCAGAACCACATCACTAAGAAGGATCGACATAAGACCACGTTTTCCATAGAGTGGGGATCCTACCAATATACAGTAATGCCATTTGGACTGAAGAATTCCCCAACCATCTTTTCCAGGGTGGTGGTTGAAACGTTCAAAGAATTTTTGCATAAGTTTTTAGAAGCATAGTTTGATGACTAGACTGTTTTTAGTTTGTTGAAAAATCATATTGAATGTCTAAGGCTAATACTGGATAAATGTGTCAAATTTCTTTGAATTTGAAGAACTTCATATTCTTCTCACCATTTGGAGTATTATTAGGTCATATTGTATGCAAGCAAGGATTGTTGGTGGATCCATCCAAAATTGCAATTATAGTTGATTTACCACCACCTACATCAGTCAAACAACTGCACACTGTGCTAGGACATAATGGCTATTACAGGAAATTTATCAAAGGATATGCTCAGATTACTATGCCAATGGAGAATTTATTAAAGAAATACTGTCAGTTTGGTTGGACAGACGAATGCCAGTAGATCTTTGACACACTGAAACAAAAGATGGTGATTGTGCCCATTCTAGTCTTTCCAGACTAGAGCAAGGAATTTCATGTGCATGTTGATGCATCTTCTATTGCATTAGGAGCAGTACTAGCACAACCTGGAGAAGGGGACATTGATCATCCATTAGCATTTTCCAGCAGAAAACTATCCACAACCGAAATCAATTACACTACTACAGAGAGAGAGGGATTAGCCATGGTGTATGCATTGCAGAAATTCTAACACTACTTGTTGGGAGGACACATTAAAATGTTTACTGATCACTCTGCGTTGAAGTACCTAGTCAACAAGCCAGTGTTGTGGGGGAGAATATGCAGATGGCTTCTCCTATTTCAAGAATATGATTTTGAGATCATAGTTAAGCTAGGAAGAATGAATAAGGGCCCAGACCACCTGTTGAGGTTGGAGCATGGTGAAGAACCTACCAGTCTAGAGGATACACTACTAGATGCACAACTACTTTCCATTAGAAATATTGATGACCACTTCATAGACATTGTCTAGTTCCTATCAACAAGAATGGCTCCAACCGAGTACACAATTCCGTAGAAGAAACAACTAGTGGTGCACGCTACAGATTTTTCACTGATAGCTAGTCAACTATATAAAATGGGACTTGACGAGATCCTAAGAAGATGTGTGATGTAGGCAAAATGCCCTATGATCCTCGAAGAAGCTCATGAAGGCATTGCAGGAGGACATTATGCAGGAAAAGAAACTGCGCAAAAGGTTCTACGAGCTGGCCTTTGGTGGCCTACGTTACACATAGATGCTAAAGAGTATACCAGAGCATGCGATGTATGCCAACAAGTTGGAAAACCATCCCGAAGAGATGAGATGCCATTAACACCACAGATGACCCTACAAGAATTTGAAAAATGGGCCATTGACTTCGTGGGACCTATAAACCCACCAGGAAAGCGCACAGGAGCAAGGTATATTATCACTGCGACATAATACCTAACTAGATGGGTCAAAGCAAGAGCAGTCAAGGACTATAGTGTAGCTACAACTGAACATTTTATATTTGATGTCATAATAACTAGGTTTGGATGCCCTAAGGTCCTTATGAGTGATCAAGGTACACACTTCATCAATAAGACAGTTGTAGCCCTGACTGAAGAATTTGCATTCCACCATCAGAAGAGTACACCTTATCATCAACAAGCAAATGGAACGATTGAAGCATTCAACAAGATCTTGGAGACATCATTGACAAATATTTGCAGTGTGAATAGGGATGACCGGGATTTAAGAGTACCAGCAATACTCTGGTCTTATAGTACCACTTGGAAGAAATTAACAATGCAGACCCCTTTCAAGTTGGTTTATGGTCTTGAAGTTGTTGTCCCAATGGAGTACTTGGTACCAAGCTTACGAATTGTTGCATTTATAGATATGGATGATACTGGTGCTATTCATGAGAGGCTATCACAATTGGTCGAACTAGAAGAAGATAGATTCATTGTAGGCTTCCATCAACAAATTCAAAAGGAACGAGAAAAGGCCTATCATGACAGACACATCAAGAAGAAGATATTCAGGCAAGGTGATTTAGTACTGGTATATGACAGTAAGTTTATCAAACACCCTAGGAAGTTTAGAACGCATTGGCTCGAACCATATGAGATTGCCTATGTTACAGAAGGAGGAGCTACGCAGCTGAAGACATTGAAAGGCGACTGGAAGGAAGACTTGGTGAATGGGAGTCGGCTGAAGTTGTACTATGACAACCAGCTGCCTCGTAGCTCTCACTAGAATCAAGAAGACAAGGGTCTAGGTACCAGGTGCAGTTGAAACTGGGTACCAGACACAGAAAAGATAGTCTGCACAAGGATGGAAAGGAGGCATAAAGCAAAAAGCAAGGGCTGCACTGCGCAGTCGAAATTCGAAGTAAAACAAGAGGATCGGATCTTAAGTGCCTCAGGACGAGTCACAAGTGAGTGTTGGGGGCTTGTTGGCCCTTGGTTATGGAAGGAAGTAAAGAATGAGGAAGAAAAGGTAAAAAGTGAGCTTCGCGGGACACATAATGACTGTCACTGGGTCGAAGTGAGCAAAAGAACAGAAAAGATGGAGCGAAGTGCGGAAAAGCAAGCTGTTGGATGAGGAGATCGAGGATGACAGATCAACAAGGATTTTGGATCGAGGATGACTCAGGAAGTGGAAAAAGCCAACATTAGATGCCTTGGAGCACTGCGAGATGAAGAAGGAAAGACAGGCTGACGAAGCCTAGAAAGAATGGGTCAAGTTGACCCAGGGTTGTAGACACCTAGGGTTTTGGTAATTAGGGTTTTTGACACCTAGGTTTCGACCTGAGGATGTCACTTAGGGATTATAATGTATAAATAGAGGTCGAGAGGACATAGGTCGGGTCGGTATTGTGGCTTTGCCTTGTTATTGATTATTGCTCATTGGGAGAATATTGTATTAGGGGTGAGAGAAGTGCTGTGAGAGAGAGCCTTCTGGTATTGTAAGATCTTCAGTTGGGTGCAAAGATCAAGTCCTGCAGCTGGGTGCAAAGGAAGGGGAGAAGGAGAGAGACAAGAGAAAGGATCTGCTGGCCAAGAGAGCATATTAGAACTGTAATCTTTATCTTAATATATCTTAATCATAGTTCTGTGGATGTATCCCTAGAGAGAGGGTGAACCACGCACATCTGTTGTTGTGTGTGTGATTGATGCTTTGAGTTCTGTTGTTGTTATATTGTTATCTGCATCATCGTATTAGATCAGATCTATAGTTGTGAAGGATAGATATAGCTAGTTGAATGGTAAATGCATGTTATGTTGTTGTTGTAATAAGAACCACTTGATATTCCCCTGGTTGTAGACATCTCTGTCCTGCAACCCCCTCATATCTGCTTCGGGTGAGACTGCATCTGCTTCATAGGTGCTGCCGAAAGGGCTAGTAGCTAGGGCTTGTTGGTGCACTCTTGGAGCTGAACCCTGGGTCTGCCCCTGTGCCAACAATTGGTTAGGCACATGGATTATTGTGGAAAAATGAGAGGATATTGTCGATGTTGGATGAAGGGTTAGGCTCATAATGTGATACCTGATCAATGGTAATGATCTTTCCGTTATGGGGAAACATCATGGTTCAGAACACAGAAGAGGCAACTACCTTCATGGAATACATGTAGCTACGACCAAACAAAATATTATAGTCGAGTGGGGCATCGATAACCTCAATGTCTATAAGGATGGTTTTTCCCCCAAGTTCGACGGGGACATTTTGGAAGATCCCCTTGGGAGACGAGGGTCGTCTGTCGTAAGCCCTCAGAGTAATAGCAGATGGTATTAGTTCTGGAGAGCCAAGTTTCTGCCAAACGGTTTTGGACATGATGCATGTGGATGCACCTTTGTCAATGATGCAGTGGTGAACGATGATGTTCTGGATTTTAACCGGTATTTGAAGAGTGACAAGAGCGGGGAGGCGGGGTTCTCCACTGTCAAGATCAAATGTGATGAGTCGAGTATCGACAGGGTCGACTGCCCCCATAGCGAAAAGTAATGACTTCCATTGAGTAGGAAAGGTTTGAAGAACTTCTAAGACTAACATGGCAGTGGGGGATTGGGCCAAGTCATCGACCAGACTATAATTATGGGCTGCCCTATATTTAGGGTTATGGACGTTCCTTCACAATGGAATACGAGGGATGCAAAGAGGTGTCTCAGTATTAGGGTGCAAAATCATCAAAGGTGGGCTAGTTGTGACTCGGGTGGCCTCCAAGGTAGTGGGGGTCGGGTCAGAGGGTGCACTATATTGATGACTGCACATTTGTAGAAGGACCTCTTCCTCACTAGTGAGGAGGATAGTTCGATCTGCCGAAGTGCCTGGGTTGTGATATGGTCCTGCCTGTGGTGGGGCAGGGTGCATCTCTTGTTGGGTGTTCATCACCCCTTGATGTGGTATGGGGTTTTGCAACACGACCGAGGGTGGGTGCTGCACATATTGTTGTGGGGCCTACTGGGCGGCAGGTGGGGTTAGAGGATGTGGTCCATTACCAGTTTCTTTCATTCGTTTGAAGTCTACGATTTGGGGGCAATGGTGAGTATAATGGCCATATTCACTGCAAAGGACACAAGGGAAGTTTGTCCGAATATTGTTGTTGTTCTTTCCTTGGCATTTGTTGTTATTTCCCCCTTGAGGGTTCTGGTTCCCCCCTGTAGGTTGGTTCTGTTGGGTTTGGTTCTAGTTTCCTCCTGGTCCGAGATTATTATTGTTTCAATTTTTCCCTTTCTTTCTGGCATTCTTTGATTGATGGGATGGATTAGCCGTATTTAGTTGTTCAAAATTTTGGTATTGCTGAACGAGAGATGGTTGAACAAAGTTAACCCCAACATGTGGTTGTTTTTGTGGTGAAGGAATAGGCTGGGGAGGATCAAGAAATGGAAAGTACGAATTATGTTGTGGTAACGATCCATAGGATGCATAGGAAGGCGTGGTGGTTTCACTAGTGCATAGAGTGTAAGCAAAGGTGGAGGGGTTCCAGAATTAGGTTGAGCTACATGGCGTATTGTGGGTGCTGGCGGTGGTCTACTGGTGGGCGGAGGAAAGGTCAAGGGGTATGGTTGTGGATAAGGGGGGGAATTATAATAAGGGGGTCCGCCGTATGCAGGTGGATATTGAGGGGTTCCATACATTGGTGGTTGTTGGGGATGTGAATTGTGGTGTGTAGTGGTACCAATCAATCCATTCGCTGAGTGAGACATCCCAAGTTTGTCCTGACCGAATGGCATGGGTCTTGGGTCATTAGGTAGTACTGTATAAAAGTACCCTGACTATGAGTAAATGAGTTCGAATTGTTGGGCCTTGATAATGGATTCTTCTTCAGACTAGGGGAAGGTGGCGACCACATCTTTGGCAAGGAGGGAAATAAGTGATTTTAGGAACCAATTGAGACATTGTTGTGGAGTAGCTTCAGCTTTGCAGAGACTACACCGCCGACGCCATTCATGAATGTGGTTAGTGATGTGCATGGACGAGGTTTGTTTAAATTCCGAGAGTAGTTTGAGGCCATTGTCATGATGAATGGTAGTTGAGAGAAGGTCAAGAATGCTTTGCCAAGGATTCAAAGGTCACGTGGGACCCTGATTTTTCTTCTACATATGACTTAGCTAATGGGTCAGTGAGTGTACGTTGAAATAACCTTAATCAGACGGAATCATTCGTGATGTTGTTTGAAGAGCAACATAAGTGAAAGGTCATGATATAGTTGGAGGGATCGTCTCCCGGTTTTACTTCAAACTTGGAGATGTCTGAAGGCAGTTTGGTAAGCATTGCTCGCCATGTGGGGTTGTGCAATATAAGATCATTGGTTAGTTTAGTCAGATCCGGTATGTCGAGGGAAGACAAGTATGGCATCTGAGGTGGTGGCAGAGGATTAGTTCCAGCCATAGTGTGAGTGTTTTGCGTACCTAACCATTGAGGGGGACTAGGTGGGTTTGTACTTCCCCCCTTGAGAAGAAGTTTCCCCCCTGATTCTGTGGAAAGAAGAGTGTGGGGGTGTTTGACCTTGGGAAGTGGACCCAAGCAGAGTGGAACCAAGAAAAGATGATCCCAACACAATAGCACTCATAGGGGTGTGGGGAAGTATGGATAATGAGTTGGCAAGACTAGGAACTCCCCCTAGAATGGGAGGGAGATTTAGCAAGCGTCTAGAATGACGGGGGTTCTTTGGGTCCCCTATGATGTCCGACTAGCAAGGTGGATGTGTGCAAATGGTGATGAGAGAAATTAATGAACAAGAGACTTTGTATAAATTGGACCTTCACAATATATCTCACAATCGTATGTAATCACAAGAACATCATACATAAATCAATTGATAAAGAAGTATACATGTGGTTAGGTGGATTTTGTCCATGTGGGAGAACAAAGAAAACAAATGCTTGTGTCCTAAAAGATGTAATGTCCTTCTTCTCAAATAACACTGGACCTTCCAATAACACTCAACAGTGGGGTCTGAAGCCACCCAAAGAGGTACTAGTGAAGGATGAAGTAATCAGTTATAATGATGGGTATAGGGTGCATATCCTAAAAGAACTGGCAATATTTCCCAATAGCCACACAAAATCTGATCAAGGTGCAATTGCAGTCCATAATTGCCACCTGGGTAGATGTCCTAAAATTATGTCACTAGGTACCTCGGTCAAAGTGCGACATTTAGATTTTCGGCCTAAGAAATAGGTCACGGGCTGGATCCTATCCAAGAGGTGGGTGCCTCAAGGGGGGATGCACAAAAAAAATGGACCTCGACCTTCAACCCTTCATGGGTATCTCCCTGCATTATGGTGTAGGAAAACTTGACTTAGAGGATTTAAAGTTCCCTATTTGACAACCTTTATTGTTTAAAGATGTGAGAACTAGATAATGAGGAGTTATTTGGATGCCTATCCCCGAAATCCTACCTAGACTAAAAAATTTCTTTTGGCACCTCCTGTGAAGGAAAACTTGGTGAGTTTTTAGGAAAATTTTAGATGTGGTTGTTTGAGAGATTGGGGGTGTGAGCCAATCTCATTGAAATTAAGTAGGAGTGGATAGTTTCGTCAAGAAAAGGGTGGGGTGTTTCAGAATCCCTTTGGAGGAAACTTACTTCAACCTCCATGTTTCGAGATGAAAACTATGTGAGTGAGTAGTGAATTTTGTGTGTGAACAAGTGAAAGTGTGCCAATATTTTTAATAAATTAGGTTTCACCTTGCTGCATGTGGATTTCACTTGGTCCTTACAAGTCTTGATTACCTAATTAATTAAATGTCATTGGTACAACCTTGCGGAATTTTAAAGTCCCTAGGAAACTAGCATGTGGACATGTGGGTCCTTACTATTCCTTTAACTCCCTAATGTGATTTAATCTAAGAAAGTTTTGAAACTATCCTAGATTGTGGACAAGTGGGCATGTATGGACCCATTACAAAACCTTTAAACTTCCCTAGTGATTTAATCTAAGAAAGTGAATTTCAAAACTATCCTATCTTTGTAGCATGTGGACATGTATGCACCCGTAACAATCTTAAGATGTGTTTGAAAAAATAAACTAAGAGGAGTCCCAAGGGGGCTATTGTCCTCTCCTAAAGATTTTGTCTTTTTTAAGGGAGATGACATTTTCCTTCAACCTCTTCCTGATTCTCAAGATTGCTTTGGGACGCGAGAGAAGAGCATACTCAATGATTGATATCCAATTTCTGGTCCCAATAGAGGAGTCCCAAGGGGGCTATTGTCCTCTCCTAAAGATTTTGTCTTTTTTAAGGGAGATGACATTTTCCTTCAACCTCTTCCTGATTCTCAAGATTGCTTTGGGACGCGAGAGAAGAGCATACTCAATGATTGATATCCAATTTCTGGTCCCAATGCAAGTTTTATATGTGATGTAGAATGATTCAAACTTAACTTTAGTCAAAGTAAGCCATCCATGTGGAAAAACGACAAAAAAGAGGAAAAGTTATAATTTTAACCCCTAAGTGCCTATGTGTTTGATTAATCCCTTTATATGGAGAGGGCATGTAAGTGTGGTGCATATTACAACATACATGAAATCAATTTTAAGAAGGATATGGGCCCTCCACAGATCAGAAAAAACCTTACAATGTGTAATTTTCTGAGAAAATGCACGGGTCTTAGAGTAGACAGAGGCGCTGTGAGCACCAATGCGTGAACTAAAAATGCCTTATGGGCACAGGTGCGTAGAGGGTGCTGAGAAATACTATGGGTTTGGCGCACATGCGCACGATGCCCGATTGTGGGCCACTAAACTTGCACACATCTGTCACATGGCCGTGAAGAAAATTCTAGATGAAATTCTCTCAAGTCAATTTTGAATTTGGCTTTATGCAGGTCGGCTTGGGCCGGTTATGGTTCCTGCAAGTTAAATAAACAAAAGGAAGAGCTAAAATTACCTAAATGGGGGAGGAAATTGATACCTTTCCTTAGTGGAGTCGCCAATCTGTTGCACCTCTTTTGTCGCCTAAATGGGCAAAGTAGAAATGCTTACAAGCCCAGTTGGGTAGCTAGGCAAGACAACAGTAAAGGAAAG
>CBVK0100352723.1:0-20632 GCA_900067695.1 Picea abies
AAAACTTGGTCAAGGGCCAACAAAACCTAATCTAAAGGAAGCAGAAATAGGTGAAGGCTCTTCGCCCCATACCACAAGACAATTGGAGTATGCTCCCAGGGTAGATCAAGTCATAAAAACCTCAACAAAAAGAGCCTTTGTCCAACCTCCAGTCTTCGGTGATATAGAAGAAAGCACTGAATCCAAAGTAATGCTCCCAAAGTGGGGGAAACTTTTCAACAAAATAAGTTGGGAGGAGTACCCAGAGTGTATCCCACACAAAGACCCAGATGTCAGGGCACTCAATGACCCAGAGGAGCGGCTAAACATAGAATTCATGGTGAAGTTATAAAAATTCCATGACACCAATCGGTTGATGGCCTCATGGTGGAAGGAGGAAAAAAAGTTTACAAACTGGATCAATGGCTAGTATGGGACAGTCAACCTGAGGGAGCTATACATCTACTTGATGGTTCTCATCTGTCGACTGTATGGAGAGAAGGACTGCTCCAATTTTTTGGAAGCATGGATTCCCTTGGCATACACAGTGGTGATTTCTGGAAGCAAATTCAAATGTGGAGTGATAATTTTAAAGCAATTGAGCATATGTTCACATCAAGCTCAGATGTCTAAAGAAGGGGAAGCACCAAATTTCCACATGGACTCATACTTGGTCGATCTAATCTGTGAAAGAAATGTCTTCGCTGAAATGAATTTAATATGGCATGTTGTAGAGCTCCCTGTTCACGTTTATTTCAGCATACTCTGGGAGAACATGTACAAAAAATCCTATGCACTCATTTGCGATGAATTCATCACTGCACTTGTATTCATTTTATTATATTTAAAAAGGAATTCTTGAGACTCTCCACAACAACCAAGAAAATGGTAGCAAAGGTAGGCCAATGGTATTTAGATGAATTCAAAACCTATATCAGAGTGTTTGGAGCCACCAAAGAACTTCATATACTACTTGATCACGTTGCAGACCATCTCATTGTGGGAGAAATATGCTATCATACTATCCTGCATGGCTATAACGCCACACTAGTTAAGGACAAGAAGAGATATTTCATACCCTATAGTTTCCATGTGGGGTTTTATTTGGTAAAGGAAACTACTCAAGACAAATAATAAGGGTTGAGCCAACTTGAATTCAGGTTCTCGATAGGTCGATTCCATAAGAATGAACATAAATGCCTAGTCCCCCAACATGCTACACATGTATCATCCTATTGGCCATATGCGCATGACAAATTTGAGAATGAAATTTTCACAGAGTTCGCTCATGACTAGGAGGAGGTAGTACAAATTATGGCCAACCCAAACATGACCAAGTTGAAGGATATGATCATGGAAGAATAGGTAGAAACAATAGAGCAGTCGGCTCAAGAATCCCTTAGAGTTAGGGAAGAAATTAGAGCAACAGAGACTACAGAGGTACAAAGAAGAGGGTTGCTCTTTCTTGAAAGAGCACAGATGATCATTGATAAGCTACAGAATGACCCTGATCTCATAAATATGTCGAGGATTCCCACTGATGATCCAATCAAAAATAGAGGAGAGCCAAGTGGCCTAGAGCCAATACAACTTGAAGAAATCACCAGGCTAGAAAACCCTGAAGTTACACCACCACAGATCAGATGACCAGGGGAAATTTCAACCCATCCTGAGATAGCAAGGACACCAGGTATGAAAAGTGTACCAAACCCCTTGTTGAACTTAACAACTATCTATGATGATGAGGAGAGTTTAGAGGTGTCCATGGTGACTCTAGTGCAGATTACAAAGGAAAAAGAACCTGAGAGAGCATCTACCCCAGGTCTCGATGCTCCAATTAAAATCCTTCTATAGAGATACCATGAGGTCGAAAGTTTCTTAGACACTGAACTAATCAAATTTTTGGGAACTCCAATGGAAAGATCAAGGGGTGAGATGGGATTAGGAGGTCAGAAAGAGGAAGTTTCACACTAAGAAATTGGTATAATGACAACTGATTACCAAGTAAGTACCAGACCTATCCCTAAATCTATAATTTTGGTTGATATCTCACCAATCGATGAGCAACAAATGGAGGACGAGCCATCGAGATATATGGAAGAAGTTCAGGAACCCATCCTAGAATAGGTACACAAATTCAAGAGCCTGGGAGATACTCTAACCTGGGGAGAACAACAAATCCCTGAACCTGTTGATGAGATCATCAAAATTCAAGCGATTGCCTATTACAGGAAAATAAAATCCATCATGAAGAGAACCACTAAGAAGAGGAGGATTACTTTGGATAGTTTGATTCTCATCACCACAAAGGAGACACTTCTCAACATAGAACACACCAAGACATACTTACTTATTAGTGCAGGGATGGCTATCATAGATGCCATGTTAGATAGATCAAGAAGAGATGAAAAGGAGATGGCCACTGAACTTAAGGAGTTGGAGCATCTACTCCATTTGGAAAAATACTATCAGGACTCCACACACGCCACGATGGTTTTGAGAAGTGAGTTCCAAGATGCCTATGCCAAATACACGAATGAATGACACCTTTTCACTGCAGGTATAACTGATTTCCAAGAAGACACCCTTATGGCACTAGCGACCTGCAAGGACATGGAAAGGTGGTATGAGAAGGCTCACCAAGAAGTAGAAAGGATCTATTACATCAACATGGTTCAAATGGGCTGAGACTTCGAAGACCATGACATTCGGGTACTAAGGGATAGAAGCATAGATCGAATCAGGAAAGAAGCCAAATACTGGGTAAAAATGGCCCAAGAAATTCAACGAAAGATTTAGGAGAAGTGGTCCATGTGAGAAAAGAGTTGGGAAAATATTAATCGAGAGATGAAATACATCAACCTACCTGAATTTGGCTCACCTGAATACTTTGTCGACCTGCATGGCATAGTCAAGCAACATGGAGAACAAGACTCGACATGGAAAACATAGATAAAAAAGGTGGCGAGCGTGGCACCAGTCAAGTACAATAGTTCATGGAGCATATGAATAAGGCTCAGGCAGTTCTGCAATGGTTGAGTGTTAAAATGATCAAGTGCAAAGCACAGGAAATAGAAGTGAAATAAATTCCTTCAGCCCCCATGGACCAACACAGGTTCCCATTTGCCAACATATACGAGAAACTCTTCGTCAAATGGCTGCAGTATGAGAAGATTCATCCACTTCAGTAAAACTATTTGATGATTCTTAGAGAACAAAGAGATGAAAGCGCCATGTGGAGATATTTTTTTTTTCTTAGCTTGCACTTGTAATAGCTATTTTTAGTTAATGATTCATTATAAATAAGAGGATTGAACTTTTAGTAAAGATCAATGGTTTTTGCAAAGACCCTCATTTTTTGGAATTGTAAAGAACTATTTCTGAACTATCTTAATTGATAAGCCATGTTTAGGACTAGAGACAAACTTATTTTTTTCATCAAAGGCATTGTGTGATTGGATTTGAGGAGGAATTACTTCCAACTTTATTTCATGGATGGATGTTGTAACAAGTAAGAGTTTATGAATCTATTGATAAGTTAGTTGTTTCAATATTTTTTGTAGTTCTTGTCTCTAATGATGAAGTCAAATCCTTGTGTTAATGTGTGATTAATGCTAGATCTAAGGAAGCTATCTTTCTTTCCATCATTTTATTGCATGTATGTTTTCTTACAATAAATTGTTTCTCAGTCGATAATTGAAATACCAACAAGTTAATGTATTAGTACTAGGCTTGTCACATGTGTGAATATATTTGTTTTCATGCTTGCGAACAAGGGTTATCCCAAGCTCAACCTTCTTCAGTAATTAAGAACCCCCCTTTACCAGCTAGTTAATACCAACACACATCCTTTTATCAGAGCCATATAATAAAACACAATAAAAAAAGAGAATGTTTAAACTGAAGGAGGAACTTTCATAAGAAGATATCCTATCAATCACTATGTAAATCCCATCGATAAATTCATCAGATCGAAAGATGTGGAGAACCATTCCACCATCAAACACTATAGAGTCTAATTAGGCCTTCGTGGTGGGTTTGGTTCCTGTTGTTGAGTTAAAGGGATTTAGGACCCCTCAACAGAATTGGCTCTAGAAGGAGGGACTATTAATGAATGGCTAACAATATTTATGATATAATATTTGGCATAGCCTACAGATTCAAAACATGCCACATGCATGTCTATTCATTCTCAAGACAACCCACACACATTGAGTACTCCTAAAACAAGTAACTCACCCTAGAAAGAGGAAGAACGTCTATTCCTTGAGATACCTTATACTCTTCCTCATGAGGATTTGAACCATTTTAGAAGAATCACAAGAGATTATGCCCAAAAAATTGGATCATTATCCCTAGCTTTGCTACTTCCTCATAGAAAACAAGTAAGCAAACTAGTGGTCGACACCCCCAACCAGGTTTTTTTTCACATAGTAGAAGACCTGATATATTTCTCCCTCACTGAGATCGAACATCCCCCTTATCTGATCCCCAAAATTCCAACTGGTAACTACTCTGAGCCTGGTGATTTTGAATCTGATGAGGAAGGGTTTAACTCAGATCGCTTAGCTTGAGAGTCGGATGATATGGAGGATAAAAATGATCATAATGAAGAAAGGGGAAACCCACCTCAAAATAATCAACCACGCTTGGCCAAAGATGCCCTGGAAATCCCTCGACAGGTACATAACCTCCCTTGATATCCAGAAAAGTTACTTCCTAAGTTTGACCCTGAAACCTACGGATTTCCTGAAGACCACATTAAAATTGTCATACTAGCTATTAGACTAGTGAATGTCCAACATGAGTAAGTAGTATGCAGGATTTTTCCCTATAAATTTGAGAATTCAGCCTCAACATGGTATTTTAACTTTCCTATAGAGTCCATAAATAGTTGGACAAAGTTTCAAAAAGTTTTTTTAGACAAATTCATAGAAGCAAACACTACAAGAGATTTAATGGCTGAATTGTCTGTCGCCACCAGGAGTTGAAAAGAAAAGGCTAAAGACTTAAGTAAATGATTTACCATTGTCCTAAACAAATTTCAACCTGAATCTAAACCCACTCAAGAATTGCAAATTGAGGTATATGCTAATTCTCTCCTTGCTTCTATTTCCATGTTTGTAAAATGAGCTTCCAAGCATACCCTAGTTGAAAATTTTGATGAAGCCAAAACAATTGAATTCCAAATGAAAGGATGTAAAGAGGGCCAGGTCTCACTAGTTAAGAAGGAAGCTCAACCTCCAGCCAGAAGAAGACTCTTGTTGACTAGACCCCCAGGAAAACAAATAGAACTAGGTCCCGAAAAGGGAAGTGGAGACGTAGAATACCTACAACAGATTATAAAGAAATTTTCAAATGAAATCATAGACATAAAAAGAAGTGAAGGGGGAGGAAAAAAAGGCCAAAGACCTTATAAACCTTTTTTTAAGAGAATCCCACTATTCAAAGAAATTGAACCTCCCCCAACCAACTTAAACATCGACTTGGGCAATGTAGCATACAAATATTTATGTACCTATCATCAAGAGAAACATTCTGAAAGAGACTATCCATAATGGGTGCATGCCATGAATTTGATGGCCAATTGGTTCCTGGACGAATTCTCCCTTGCCGAAAAATAAAGAAGCTCAGCGGTAAATATTGTAGAGCAGGAGGAAGTTGACCCTCCAGAAGAAACAACCATGTCTCTATGGGATCCTGACTTGCCAATGCCTTCCGATGATATATTTGAGGTTCAAGAACCACCTGTTGAGGTTTTGGCTGTGCAGACCTGAAGTAAGGGTCAACCGGTCTCAAATGACCTTACCATTGTCCAAACCTTGAAAGGAAAATAAACAACTAATCACCCAAAATCACATTTTATCTCCCAAAGAAATCTTATAAACATCCATACACAAGAATCACCCAAGCTAGACTAGAACATAGTAGAATATTTAAACATATTTAAGGAAAATGTTTCGGTCATGGACATGTTTAGAATTCCTCAACAAAGGGACTTTTTGTTACAATCCTTAAAGTCAGTAGAGACCCCTATATCAAGAACTTAACAAGGGGAGGTTCCCTCTCCCAAAGACCAAAAAAAAAAACAAATGTGAATGCTTTCTCTGTAGATAAAAAAGGAAAACCTTGTGTCCCACCATTCCTCTTAATGTTTGAAGTCTTCAATAGAAACCTCCATAATTGTTTAGTTGACTCAGGGGAATCCTTTAATTTCATGTCGTTATCTATCTGCAAGAAATTAAACATAGTCCCTCTCAAAAGTGATAAACATATTATACAACTAGACATAACTCAGGTAAAATTTATTGGAGAACTCAAGGATGTCATGATCAGAATGGCCACACACTCGAAATTTTTCCAGGTAATTGACATCACTGTAGTGGATATACCATAATATTATGGATTTCTACTTAGTTGATATTGGTCCGAGAAGTTGAATGGATACTTTATCACGGACTGGACTCACCTCTGGTTTCCATTAAAGGGACATGCAAACATTATTAGGATCGATAGGGAAAGGTATCTCAAACATATTGTCACCGATTTAGAAGCCCTCAATGAACCCTCATCGACAGATTTTCCTATGCTAGGAAACTACTCCTACGATTCTAATTTCATAAATTTATCCCCTCTCTCATGTGATGTACGTCTTACTCAAAAATCCGAAATGACCTTTCAAGTAAATCTACTAGTAACGGAGGGATAAAACCTCTTTTGTCAAGAACCTCTGTTGGAAACCATAGAAAAAATAGGTGGAGAGGAGGAAGTTAGTAGGCATGGAGAAGCTGATGATTCTCACTCACAAGTTTGGACCCTGTACTTTGATGGTTCTAAATTGCAATAAGGGTTGGGAGTGGGATGTATCCTCATTGACCCAAAGGGGAAGCAAAATTTATCGTCCTGTAGAATAGAATTTGAATTCTCTAATAATAATGTCGATCATTAAGCTTTAGTGCAAGGACTTAAGAATCTATATACTTAAACATTAAAGAACTAAAAATTTTCGGGTACTCTGAAATCATCGTTTGGCAAGTAAAGAATACTATACATTGAAACTCTGTTATAACCCTAAATTGTACCAGACATGCATACCTGGCATCAGGCCATCTAAATTCCTATCTTTGCCAAGCCATCACTGAACAAGCTCTTCTAAAAATCCTTTTTTTGAAGGTGTACACACCATGCACCACTACTCCCCACGTACACATGCCTTCTAACCCACTACAGCCCAAGTACACTCACAAAATATCGCAAAAAATGAAAATTGCATAGGATACTGGTTTCCGATCCATTACTTAACTGTTTGACTGCCCATAGCTAGTCACCCCAACCGTTACTATCTCCTTTGGCCTATAAAATAAGGGTTTGGGATCCTATTTCAAAAATAAGCATGAGAGCATAGAAACTCTGCCCATTTTTTCCCTCTTTTCTCCATTTGTTTGCAGCCACATTGTGAGTTTGAGCCAGAATTCCCTTTTCCTCCATTGCAAGTCATTGCCATTTCCCTAGAGAGAACTGAAGAGGAGAATGATACGTGGAAGAAGCTGGTGCATTTTCAAGAGGATCCTAAGACCGATTTCAAGGAGCAATGTTGATCTCATGTTGTAAGTGAATTTTGTGAGATTAATATAAAGAATTACTTTTTCCGTCCCGCCAAATGACATCTTAAACTTATATGATATGTTTACATTTCTTGTTTATGATGTCTATCCCATTAATCCATATGTAGAATGCAAGCTTGTAGTTTCTTGTTTGTCTTTTTATGAATGCAGGTCAGCCTTGGGAGGAGACTTGCAGTCAGGAAACAACTAAGTGCAAAGGGATCGACACTGGACGCGGAGTTTAAGGTATGCCTATCGGATCCTTATACCTTGTATTTTATGTATGATTGTGGGGTAATGTCGGGATAGTTGATAAAAAGTAGGATAATTTAGACGATTAGCTCTGCCTACATTTAAGAACCCTGGTGTAGTCCATAGAGGGATTTTCCCTCTATAGCAAAATTGGCGACCGTACCGGGGAAGCCTCTACGGTTTTTGGGGATATTTCTTTTTGGGTGCTTTGAATCAGTTTATTCACTATTTTCTGAGTTTCTGTAAGCTTCTGTGTCTCTAAGGGATTCTGATCTTCCATACTAATACTCCCTGCCTATGTTGGACTGTTGGTTTTCATTTTTTTTAGGAGTTACAAAGGTGTATGCAGCCTGCAGTGGGCCTGCATGCATGCATACACGCCCTTCCCTTGAACAACCCACGTACATACACTGGTTGTTGAAGTGCCAGTAGCGTGCTTGTTGAGAAATGTTTTTTTAAAGGAGAGGCAGTCATCATCTTCCTTGTCAGAAGTCACACTTCTCAGGGGTTTTCTTGATTTAGTCCTGGTCTCTGTTATAGCAGTCTGTAGCCTAGGTTTGACTTTAGTATATATTTCTTTGTATAAAATATTTCTTGTGTTTTCTTTGATAGGGTTTTTAGACAAGTTTGTGAGTCTGCTTTGATCTTCCTATTTGGTATTGTCAGTGACTCCCCGCGATCTGCGTTTGGGCCTGAATTCATTTCTTGGTCTTGACTTGTCATTTTTCCCTTTTTTTAATTTAGAAGTAAAGAAAATAATTCATTTTCAAAATTCTTCTTTTGAAGCATAAAACAATAAAAAAAAAATCTCTCATTTCTTTGTTTGGTAAAGTAGTTTAGGTTAATTGATTTATTTACCAAGGAAAAAAAAATTTTCTTAAGTTCTTTACTTGAATGCTTAGGAAATTAAGTAGCTCGTAGTCAAGAAAAATCTTGTTTTAAGTTTTTTCTTTTCAAAGATCTGAGAAGAGTAGTTACAAAAAGTTTGGTTAAAGAGTTTAAATTGGGAAATCTCTATTTGTGAAGAAAGAAGTTCTTTTGTTTTCAGTGTCATCTTATACTCTCCTCTTTAGTCTCTTAAAAAAAATCACCGGTTTCATTTCTTTTCCTCTTGACTTAATACAACCACTAAAATTAATTCTTAATTAAAAGTTATTAGACTTTGTGTTTGTAGAGTCCATCAATGCAGTCTAGGCTAGAGCCTTGATTTAGGATTGGAGAGGAAACTCTTCAAGGCTACAAAAACAAACATAAGAGTTTGAGCTAGGGAGTGATTGAAATTCCATTAACCCTGAAAGTTATCCGAGACCCCCCTCTAACATAGGGGATAAACACAAGGTCGTGTAAGGAAAGGTAGCAGAGATTACCCCTCCAAAGCCAGACCAAGCATAGTGAGGAACGCATATAGAGGGCTTATCTTGGGATTCCATTGATCGCATTTTCCATAGAACTTCATGGATCTCGAATATATTCAAGGTCCTCAGTCGTATTCCGAAACACTTGATTTTGATACCCTTGATAGGTTTCGAGCTTGATACCCTGCTCATTGCGGTCCACCCAATTGTCGACTGTACCCGCTTAGTGACTGTTCGCGCGATGGCAACCTAGTTTCCTTTATCTTAGTGACTTACACAGGTGACTATGGGGGTATACCGTGGTACCTAGGGAAAACATTGGCCACGCTTTGCAGAGTATACCTGGAGGGTTCTTCTGTATTCGAGTTGCACTTGCACCGGTAGGTTTCTCTAGTGTTGGTTGGTGTAATTGTTCTTCCTACTAGCTAGTGATCTGCTTGTATTATCTCATAGGAACTTTTTTCTAGTGTGTGTTGATTTTTAAACGATTATAGAAATCCCTAGAGTGTCTTTGATGTTCTCACATAGTGGAGGATCAGGAGCTCCACCGGTCACGAAGGCTTTTGGGCCTACTGCCGATTGATCTCGAGCCACCCCCGCCACCACTAAGGAGAAAACTAGACCAGCAAGGGTATTTTGAGGCGACCGGGTTATAGGAAACTGTACCTGACACATCTCCAAGAGGAGAAAATTTGACTCCAGAGGAACCAACCATTTCTGACCTCAGAGCGGAATCTCTTGGTCTGTATAACCCTCCAATCACTGATCTATTGGCACCCATCGTCGTATAGGTTCAACCTTACGAGCATCAGGTAGTGTCACAAGAAGCGATGGAAACAAATGTTGTTAATTCTTCAGGGAATACTCATATTTCCTCTACGGATGTCACTACAATGGTTGTTCCTCCTCTTAACCAACCATCGTCAATCTAGGCCACTATGGTCTCGAATGCCTCTACCTCGGGCAATGGTACAATTCCGTCTATGGCGGCGATCGCTGCTCCTTTCACCCAGAGTGCGATAGACCCTCTGTTCTCATACAGGATGCCTGGCTTCGGTACGAGTGATGCAATTTCCTAATCCACTCTACATAATTTAGGTCTCGGGGTAGGGAGATCCAATGCTCCTCTGCAAGGATCCATGGGGGTCACTTCATCTCCCTATAACATTTTCCCTTATGGAGGGGGTCATATACCTCCTTCATCCCCTTCACTCGGAGGTGCTCACCAACACTCTATCGGGCCGAACGTAAACCATAGTTGGTTTGGATTAGGTAGTCAAGGACTTCCTTATTATAGCATGATGATAGGTTTGACACCATTCTCTTTGTTCAATGTGTTTGGTAACAACACTTTCTCATCATCTTCCGTCTCGGACAAGGGCAACCCTGGTTATGGACAACAACATCCTGTACAGGGTACTATTCCTACACAGGGGGAAAACTTAGGAATTCCTTCCTCACAAGGACCTTGGAATCCGTGGTAGGGATTAGTTCCCTTGTCAGGGATGCCGACTGGGGGCAACCCCTTCCATAGCTAATGGAACCTCGGGTAACGCTCAACATCTATGTCCGTCGGATCTGCAGAGGGAAAACCTTCCAAAAATCCTTGGAATGCAATGCAAGACCAACCCTTTTCATCCTATTAAAGGAGTCATCCGATGATGTCTCAATAAGCACATAATATGTACACTGGTCACGACCATGGTTTTTACCAGAACCCTAGCCAACAACCTAAATTTTCCTGGCAACCTCGTGCCAGCCAAACTCTAGGATCCTTTTTACCTGGTTATAATCAACAACCCAAATTATCGTTTCTCTAAAATCTGCACCCATCTATCATGATCCACATTATCACCCTATGCCGACCAAGTTTCCTTCAGACATTCCAAAGTTCGAGGCTAATCCTAACAAATATCCATGTGATCATGTGACTACCTTCCATCTATGGTGCCCCTCCAACTCTTTGAGAGATGACTCCATCCAGTTGCGTTTGTTTTAATGCACTCTCATCGGGAGTGTTGCGAAATGGTACATTGAGCTCGATCGCTCAATACACCCTTCCTTTAGAGAATTGTAAATGGATTTCTTAAACCATTTCCAATTACCTGTGAGATACGACGTCGGCACCGAAATGTTGGCCAACTTTGAGCAGAAAAAAGAAGACCATATCTCATATCACATCTGAGAATGGAGACATCAAAAGAGTTTGATACAAGTGCCAGTCCCACCAACATTCCTGCTTGAGTGGTTCCTTAAGTCTTTGGTACCCCAGTTGTCTCAAGATGCTGCAACATCAGGGGTCTTTTTAGAGGAAGATGTGATAATGAGATCCCAACAACTAGAACTAATTTACTCTCAGTCTGGTTTACTTTACAAAGTTTTTCTAGATGCACCACAATCGATACTTGACAAGACCAGACAGAGGTTTGGACCACATGTCGATGATATTGTTAGTTTATCCCAAACAAATCATGTTGATCATCTATCAAATCAATTGCAACAATTGTCGATACAACAAACAATGGCTAGCCAGACCACTGGTTTGGCTATTCCTCCTACCCAAAAGTCGGATGTACATAGTTTGCAATAGACAAACCTGAAGGCCACCCAATAGCCTGAAGGAAAGAAGAAACAACAAAAGAAGGGTAAGGGGGATAAGAAACCTACCGATAATGCTGACGGGGGAAACATTGAAAAGAATAATTTGAAGTATCCATGTAATATTTGCAAGGAAGATCATCCAAATCACTAGTGCCCTCGGCTTGTGGAGGCCCAGAAGTTATTGGCACAGCAACATCCTACCGTGTTAAAAAACCCGTTTCCACATGGGAAAAATCTAACTCAAGCCTCTTCGATCACGAAAGGGGGAATTCAGGGACCCCCTCTATCATCAAGCAATCCTTCATCCGTGAATGTGTACATGATGAAAGGTAGTGTTGACATAACGAATAGGACACGTGACTACAGAATTCCAAACAACTCTGAGAAGGGTAAAGAAGCCAAAAACCCATATCTTCCTCTCCATATTGAGAATACATTGGGCAAAACAATGAAACACATCCCAAAAGATGTGTTCAAGAAAGATTCCCACAACTCAAATGCAACGGCCACTCAAAACTACTCTGTGGTGGAGGATTTGTCACAAACCCCTTGTGGAATGTCAGATTTGGAGGTCCTCCAGATATGCCCTTCCCAGAGAAAGGCTTTGTTAGCTGCCTTAGGATCTGCTGAGACTTGTAATTTGGGAAAGATCATGCTTGATACGATCGACTTAAAACCTCGTCTTCCTTACCACGTAACGTTTCAGATAATAGTGGCTTACACCACGAAAAATTTTACTCGAAATATTTTACGCATGATGGTTGATGAGGGAGCCTTGACATGTGTGATGTCTTTGACATGTTGGAAGGCCAATGGACAACTAATTTTTTCTTTGTCACCTACTATTCTTCCCACTTTTGACGGTCATTCATTCCAACCACATGGAATCATCCCCTCTTTTCCTGTGCAGTTAGGGGGGAATACCGTGTGAGTCAAGGTTGAAGTGGTCGATGCGTCTCTCAACTAAAATCTCTTGTTAGGAAGGAGTTAGACCTATTCTATGCAAGCAGTGGTCGTGATAGATTTTCGGGTCTTATTGTTTCCACACAAGGATCAGATCATGTCCATTGATCAGTTATCCTTCTCCTGCCCTAACCCTTCATCGGGAGTATCCACGGTCCCGATGATTGATAACCCTCAGCTCGACATCGTCAATGTAGGGGTTGGTTTGTGACCACATTTTATGTGTACTTTCAATTAACCACCTACAACCGGTAATGTCCGCTGCATATGGGTTGTCCCCAACCAACCTAGGCTTGAAATATTTCAAATCTCGTCATTTTGCACGACTTATTTTAATGATCCGTGGACCCTTCCTTCCCCATCAACTATGATGGAAGGGACAGAGCACCATGGCATGGCCATGCATTTTTCCATGGAAAAAGTAGCGTACTCTATAGTTCAACAAGCTTCTTCAGACCCTAATCTGACTCTCGCACAAGAGCTAGATCTGGTTCTTGAGCCTACTTGAGCTCAAGGTTCCCTTGCCGATACTGATTCTTTAGACCTATTCTTTCCCTCAGATGAGGTGATTATTGAGGAAATGACTAGTCTAAACATATCCTGGGATGATCTTCATCACAAATCTTACTTCCTCCCAGAGTTAAGAAGAATTGAAGTAGGCGAATTCACTCTGACTATGACTGGAGATAAGGCTTTTCCTATCAATCCTTTGGCTACACATGTTGTTTATGCTGAAGGAAATATGGAAATCATTGCTCAAACAATACCTATTGATATCTCCAGAATCCCTGGTGTCTTGGAGAATATCTTCGTCGGAGTAGATTTCTCCCCCAAGGAGATTCGAATCTACACATATTTATTTAAAGAATTCCGCGACGTGTTTTCCTGGTCTTACAAGGAAATGCCAGTCATATATCCAAGGATCATCGAACATGAAATCATGACATATATCAATGCTAAGTCATTTTGGCAGAAGTTTCATCCAGTCAATCCTAGGAAAGAAGCATCTATTAAGGCTGAAGTAGAGAAACTAATCCAGGCTAGTTTCATCTACCCTATCCAATTGACTCAATGGGTGTCAAATCCCATTCCAGTCAACAAAAAATAGGGTACGATTCGTGTATGTACAGACTTCCGTGATTTGAACAAGGCCTATCCAAAGGATAATTTCCACACACCATTTATTGACCAGATAGTTGATGAATGTGTAGGTTGTGAATCCTTTTCTTTCATGGACGGTTTTTCGGGATACAATCAAATACAAATAAAGTCTGAAGACAAAAACAAAACCTCTTTCATTTGTCCATGGAGTACATTCGCTTATCGAAAGATGCCTTTTGGTATGAAAAATGATGGAGCTACGTTTCAGTGGGCCATCTCTTTTTATTTACACAATCTCAAACACATAGTGGAGGCTTATCTCGATGATTTAGCATCACGATCTCAAAAGAGAGCTAATCATCCTGCACACCTCCAACTTATCTTTGAGCGATGTCACTACTACTGGATCCACTTGAATCCAAACAATTGTAGTTCTTGCATCAAATCAGATTGTCTGCTAGGTTTCATAGTTTCAACAATAGGGATCATGGTTGATCCTCTAAAGGTTGAGGTGATAGTTCAATTGCCTCCCCCGTGCACAGTCCCTCAGCTTCAGATTCTACAAGGAAAAGAGAAATTTTTACGGTGTTTCATCACAAACTATAATGAGATCACAAAGGGTTTTATGCATTTACTAAAGAGGGATGTTCCTTTTATTTGGGACGAAGCCGCTCAACGAACTTTCAAAGTGTTGAAATGCACCCTCACATATACCCCCCTACTGCGGCCACCCAATTATAATAAATATTTCTTTTTGTACTTGGCCACTGCGGAATCGACCATCGGTATGGTCTTGTTTCAGGAGGATGATTTTCTCTCAGAATTTGTTATTTATTACCTGAGCCAAGGCCTGGTCGGACCGAAACTAAATTATTCTCACATTGAAAAACTTGTGTTGGCAGCAGTTCATATTGTCCAATGGTTCTGTCATTACATCTTGTTTTGCAAGACCACCCTCGTTATCTTTGTGAATCTATTTCAATACGTGTTGACATGACATGTAATTGGTGAAAAGATCAGTAGATGGATAGTTATCCTCTAGGAATTCGACTTGGATTTTGTTTCGGTGAAATCCAAAAAGTCGTTGGTCTTTGTAGAACTCATTTCGGAACTTCCATTCGGATCAAGTGATGTTATACCTGAAGAGTCACCTATCAAAGAAAACATGTTTCTGATCACGTCTTCAGACCCTTGGTACAGAGATATACTAGTTTATCTACAGACATTGAAGTGCCCTACCTCTGCTTCTCATGATGAGCGCCGCCATATATGCCATCAGGCCAAGAACTATCTGATAATCGAGGACACTCTGTATTTTCGAGGTGTAGATTGCATCCTTCGCCCATGTCTCACTCATGAAGAAGCAAAAAGAATGATTAATGATTGCCACACTGGAGCCTGTGGTAGTCACTTGTATAGGTTGAAAAAAACCCAAAATATTCTACGAGTCGGTTAATTTTGGCCGACATTAATCAAACATTGTGTTGAATCGGTCAAGAAATGCCACCCGTGTCAGATCTTCTCTCGGAAGATGAGGGCACGCCCCGCTCCCATGTTTCCCATTATCATAGTTGGTCCCTTCACCAATTGGGGGATTGATTATGCTACATGCAACCCTCCTTCTGCAAAGGGGAATCGTTATATCATCGTAGCAGTAGACTACTTCACGAAGTGGGTCGAAGATATGCCAACATTTAAATATGATGGAGAGACAACAACTCTCTTTTTGTTTAACCAGATAATAGCAAGGTTTGACGTCCCGAGAGAGATTGTCACTGACCATGGCAGTCACTTTTAGAAAAAAATTATGTGTGAGTTAACATCAAAACTTGGGTTGAGGCAAGAACATTCATCACCCTACTACCCATAAGCAAATGGTTAGGTGTAAGCTGTGAATAAATCCCTTAAGAATATTTTACAGCGAACGATCAATTCGGCCAGGTCAAATTGGCATTTGATGTTGTACTCGGCATTATGGGCCTACCGAACATCTGTTAAGACTGCAACTAGTTTCTCACCCTTTCAACTCATTTACGGGCTGGAAGCAGTCTTTCCTATAGAGTGCTAGTATGGTTGCCAATTATGCTATAGTGGGAAAACCCCTCTACGAACTACACCAAGGTTCTTAAAATGTAGGCATAGCTAACCATCTAAAGTATCCTACTTTTTATCAACTATCCCGAAATTACCTCACAATCATACATAAAATACAAGGTATAAGGATCTAGTAGGCATACCTTAAACTCCGCATCTGGTTTCAATCCCTTTTCACTTAGTTGTTTCTTGACTGCAAGTCTCCTCCCAAGGATGACCTACATTCATAAAAAGACAAACAAGAAACTACAAGCATACATTCTACATATGGATTAATGGGTTAGACATCATAAACAAGAAATGTAAAGATATCATATAAGTTTAAGATGTCATTTGGTGGGACAAAAAAAGTACTTCTTTATATTAATCTCACAAAAGTCACTTACAACATGAGATCGACACTGCTCCTCAAAATCAGTCCTAGGCTCCTCTTCACAATGCACCAACTGCTTCCACGTATCCTTCTCCTCTTCAGTTCTCTCTAGGGAAATGGAAATGACTTGCAATGGAGGAAAAGGGAATTCTGGCTCAAACTCACAATGTGGCTACAAACAAATGGGGAAAAGGGGAGAAAAATGGGCAGAGTTTCTATGCTCTCGTGCTTCTTGTTGAAATAGGATCCCAACCCCTTCTTTTATAGGCCAAAGGAGATAGTAACGGTTGGGGTGACTGACTATGGGTAGTAAAATAGTTAATTAACAGGACAGAAACTAGTATCCTATGCAATTTTCATTTTTTGCGATATTCTGTAAGTGTATGTAGGCTGTAGTGGTTCAGCAGGCATGTGTACACGGGAAGTAGTGGTGCAGGGCACGTACACTTTCAAAAAAATGATTTTAAGAAGATCTTTTTTAGTGATGGCTTGGAAAAGATAGAAGGTTAGATGGCCTGATGCTAGGTATGCATGTCTGGTGCAATTTAGGGTTATAACAAACTCTCCCCACCTGAGGAATTATCAACAAGAAGTGCATAGGCTAATAGAAATTTTTTAGGCCTTCAATGTTACAACGATCCCTAGGAAAAATAATACTCTTGCTGACTCCCTAACCACTGTTGCCTCGAGGCTATCCCCTTTAAAATACTATGAAACCTCCAAGTTCACTGTGGAACTACTCTTCAAACCATCGGTGTGCAACAATATTTCTAATTGGAAGGTCTTTGAAGGAGATGAAAACATTATAGACTTCCTAACCAATCAGGAAAAGTTTAAATAGCTGGCTATTGACAATGAAGTATTCCAAGAGAAACTAGTAGAAACTGATTCCCATGAACAAAGAGGTGAAACAGATCACTCTAGTAACAAACCAAAGTTTCACATGATACTGAAAGGGGTAGCCAATTTGGAGAAACTCTTTGAATTAAGGGAAAGATTTAAAGGGTTAACAAACAAAAAGACAGGGATCGCGTATCCCATGTATGAGACTATAAACCTAAGAACCCTGGAAAATTCTAAGAATATAAATCTAGGTAAGACAATGTCTAAAGAATAAAGGAAGCCCTATCTCAAACTTTTCACAGAATATCAAGATGTTTTTGTGTGGTCTTACTATGATCTGAAAAATTATGACACTCATATTATTCAACACATAATCTCATTAAAATCTGGAGTAAAACCATTCCAACAGGTCAAGCTCTGAAATTACCACCCATCTCTGGAACCCCTCATGTGTCAAGACTTAAAGAAATTACTAGATGATAAAATCATCTTTCAAGTTAAACACTCAGCCTGGGTAGAAAATTTGGTTCCTGTCAGGAAAAATTCTGGGGAAATCCTCTTGTGTGTGGACTTCAAAAACCTCAACAGAACATCACAAAAGGATAACTACCCAGTCCCACTGATGGAACAACTCTTGCAGGCCGTGTCTGGTTCTACAATTTTATCCCTGCTAGACGGTTTTTCAGGTTACAACCAGGTTCTAGCTTTAGAGGAAGACTGATTGAAAACTACCTTTCGAACCAAGTGGGGAGCCTTTTCTTATAAATGCATGCCATTTGGGTTAATTAATGCAGGGGAAACCTTCCATAGGGCCATGGATGTAGCTTTTCGGGGATTGATCAAAAAGTGTGTAGTAGTCTATTTGGACAATGTGACTGTGTATTCAAAGAACAGAGAAGATGACATCCAACATCTAACCTAGATTTTTGAAAGGTGTAGAAAATATGGTATATCTTTAAACCCTAACAAAATTGTCTTTGGTGTTGAGGAAGTGAAATTACTAGGTCATATTATATCTCAAGAAGAAATTTGGATAGACCCAGAATGAATTAAGGCAATAGATCGACTTCCCTTACCCCACAACAAAAAGGCTATGCAATCCTTCTTTGGGAAAATCAATTTTGTGAGGAATTTCAACCCTGATTTTAATGAAACTATCAAACCCTTACAAAACATGATCCAGAAGGATGTTGAATTTAAGTGGGATGAAGAGAAAAAATATTCTTTCAACAATATAAAAAATGAAATATTTCAAGCTCCAATGTTGCGAAGTCCCGAATTCAGCAAATATTGTTTCCTCTATACTTTTTCCTCAAACCAATCTTTAGCTACAGTATTGACTTAGAAGGATGATGACAACAATGAGGCATCTGTCTCATTTATAAGCACTAATCTCCAAGGGGATGAACTGAATTACCCTGCTATAGAAAAGCATGCTTATGTGGTATACAAAGAAGTAAAACATTTCAGATCTTACATCCTAAAAAATCACACCAAAGTCATTGTGCCTCATCCTGCAATATGATCCCTATTCCCTCAACAGGAGATGGGGGAAAGAAGAGGAAATTGGATGTAAATTGTCCAATAATTTGATCTAGATATAAAATATGCCAAACTGGTTAAGGGACAGGGATTGTGTAAACTGGACATTAAAGCCCAAGATCGAGTAAATGAAGACTCTGGGTGGGAGAATGAATTAGCATTATGTTGTAGTGAAGATTTATATGTTCCCCCAGCGCAAGATTCTTGGTATGGAAAACTTATTTATCTCTTGCATCACAGGACTTTCCTAGAAAATATAAACCCTAAGGAAAGAAGAGCTATCAGACTAAAATCGACAAAATATCACCTCATAAATTCAGTTCTCTTCTGTGTAAATTATGATGGGGAACTTTTGAGATGTCTCGAACGATAAGACGTAGACAAGGTTTTGAAGGAGCTCCATGATGGTCTTCCAAGTGGACACTTTGCAGGGAATACCCCTGCTCACAAGATACTGAGAGCTAGGTATTATTGGCCTACTCTGTTTAGAGATGCTCATACATACTCTAGAAACTATAAAACTTGTCCAATAATCACGAGGAAGGAAAAGAGAGAAGTTTTCCCACTCCAACTAGTGGACATATACAGAACTTTCGAGAAATGGGGGCTAGATGTCATAGGAGATATTATCCCGAGTTATTCAAAACAACATAGATACATACTGATTGCTACATACTATTTTACAAAATGGTCATAGGCCATCCATTTGGCTCACATAAATGAAAAGGCGGTAATCCAATTCATAGAACAACAACACATCACAAGGTTTGGCATGCCTTCTGTTCTTTTTTTTGATAATGTCACTTACATTTCTTCCACCCTGTTGAGGACAAGATATGAATTGATCTTACTCAAGAATTTTCATACTTTATTTGGCTAAAGTAAAGTAGACGGGAATATCACCCTGTGTTTATAGCCAACAAAAATATATATCCTAACTCACAAGTTTTAATTACAAGTGCTTAGGCTAGTCTTTTATCAACAAAAAGCTTGCTGGAAATTCACTTTTTATGTATTTTTCTGAAAATATCAGTTGCTGAAATAAATGTAAGAACATAAGTAAAGACACCAAGATCATAATAAATGTAGATGAGACATAAAGAAATCCCTTATTCCATTCCAATTCACCAGAGTCATTGTCTTACAAAACTTCACAGAGAAATCTTGGACCAAAGTCAAACTTAGAAATCCCTGATGGAACATACAAAAGGACCTCTAACAAAAAACCAAAACTGAACTCTAAAAACTGGATCAACTTGCCACAGATTGTTTCCCACTCGACTCTGCACAATAGAATTTATTAGTCATGAAAGTTAATTCAAAAATAGACAAGTCTACATAGACTATCAAAGATAGATCAACACCTCTGAAGAACAAGTGTCTGAATGATTTGATTCAACCCTGAATGTTGTTGTCTACAATAAGACCCTTCTATCACAAAAGATAATTAGGCTATGATGAATATATGAATGAATGAAAATTGAACTATCTCAACATAAATCAAAGAGAAAACCTTAGCATGCTTTGTGCTTCTATCCTCCTCTTGTTCCTCCCCTCAATTAAGATTTTAACAATTTAGAATTGGTTAGAGTAGTTGAACTAACTTATTAGTTAAGCTAACATAAAGCCTTAACTAACTTTAGTTAAGGAAGGGAGGAAAAGTAATAATCATAATGTGGTCATAATTAAATAATAACTAATAGGTGGAACCCCCTTGTGACTCTTTTAGTGAATAAAAATCATCACATCATAACATAATCCATTTGCTAAGCAAACACACTCATTGTGTCTCCCTTCAAAACATATTTTTCTTTGACAATTTTAGCTCATAAAATTTGAAAATAATTCAAATTAATACTCATATATCCAAAATAGGACCTGTTGTCCAAAATGAAACATGCTATCCAAGTGAGATCGGAAGAGCG
>CBVK0100352724.1:0-20632 GCA_900067695.1 Picea abies
AAAGTAAAGTACAAGGGTAAAAGTCTTCCCCCTTTGTGCTTAGAGACTCATAAGCACATGGGGACCACTTTCCAAGGTATCCAAATCTCAACAGCACCAAGGAACTACTTCATTCCAAAGATAGATATGAGGAAGTTTGATGGTAAAGATCCTATAACATGGATATTCTAGATGGAACAATTCTTTGATCTACACCAAACGCCAAGATTACAAAAGGTACCTATTGCATCCTTGTATTTAGAAAATGATCAATTTGTTTCGTATCAATGGCTTTGTGAAAGAAAAAAGAATTCTACTATCTCTTGTGCCATTTTTAGGGATGAATTGATATCACATTATGGGGATATTAAGAGCAATACATTCTTTAGTCAATTGATAAATCTTCGGCAAAAAGGTCTGATTACATAGCACATTCAACAATTCCAAAAGCTCAGTCATAGGGTAAAGAACATTCTCGAGGAAAATGCAAAACAAAAATATGGCTACTAGAAGAGTGGCCACTGATAACTATAGAGAGCACCGTGTTCCCTCTCCTAAACTGACAAGGTTGACACCTCAACAATGGATGAAAGAAGAGCAAAGGGACTATGTTTCAATTCTGACAACAAGTACAGTAAAGGGCATAAATGTTGTGAGAAAAAATTATTCTACATGACTAGGAAGAGGAAGAAGATCAAGAATTGGAATCATCACAAGATATAGATATTGAAGATATTACTCCAACAATATCTTGTCATGCATTGGCCGACATCAGTACTCTACAAACCCTCAAGATACAAGGATACATAAAAATGAATAAGGTATCAGTGTTGATTGATTCTAGTAGTACCCATAACTTCATCAATTACAAATTAGCAAAAAATCTCAATTGCTTTGTATATCCAGCATTGAAGTTTCAAGTAACGATTGCAGATGGAGGTACCATAAATTGTTCTAGGAAGTGCCATAGTATTAAGCTCATATGGGGGGGTATTTTTTGGATGGTCCCATGATCTCCATCCAAATGGGTGGTGCTGATGTTGTATTAGGGGTCCAATGGTTACAATAATTGGGAACAACGACTCTTAAATTTTCAAGATCTTTTCATGAGATTTTCGTCAAATGGAAAGGAAATTGAGCTTAGGGGTATCCAAGGGAAACCCTCTAAGGTGATAAGCTCTAATAGCATGACAAAATTACTCAAAAAGGGACACCATGGTGTAATTGCACAATTGTACTCACTAGATGTTCAAACATCTATCTCCTCTGCTCCATTGGATCTCCAAATAGTTATCAACGGTCATTCCAAGGTATTTGGAGAAATGCATAAGGGTCTTCCACCTGCTCAAGATCATGAGCTCACTAGATGTTCAAACATCTATCTCCTCTGCTCCATTGGATCTCCAAATAGTTATCAACGGTCATTCCAAGGTATTTAGAGAAATGCCTAAGGGTCTTCCACCTGCTCAAGATCATGACCATGCTATACATTTGCAACCAGGAAGTGTACCACCTAACATTATGCTTATAGGGATATGCACAGAATAGTGAGATTGAACGTATGATCCAAGAAATGTTAGAGGCTGACATCATTCAACCTAGCCAAAGTTCTTTCTCTTCACCAGTGGTGATGATTATGAAAAATGATGGTTCATGGCGTATGTGTCCAAATTATAGACAACTCAACAAAATGACCATCAAAGATAAGTTCGCTATTCCTGTCATTAACGAATTATTAGATTAATTGCATGGAGCAATTTTCTTTACTAAGTTGTATCTTCGTTTGAGATTCATCAAATCAGAATGAGGCAGGAAGACATTCCCAAAACAACTTTCAAAACACATGAAGGTCATTATGAGTTTTTGGTTATACCATTTGGACATACTAATGCACCTTCAACATTTCAAAGCTTGATGAATTCTATTTTTAAGCCTTTCCTTAGAAAATTTGTGTTAGTATTTTTTGATGCCATACTAATCTACAACAAATCTTGGGAAGAGCATGTACAACATGTTGACAGAGTATTACAAGTATTGGAAGAGCAACAACTTTATGCAAAGCTTTCCAAGTGTGCCTTTGGGGTTCAAGAATTGAAATATTTGGGTCATATTGTATCTCATGAAGGTGTAAAAGTGGACCCTAACAAAATTAAAGCTATGAGGGAATGGAAAATTCCCAAAAACTTGAAGAAACTTAGAGGATTCTTAGGATTGAGAGGCTATTACCGCAAGTTTGTCAAGGACTATGGTCAAATAGCAACACCTCTAACAACATTATTGAAGAAGGAATCATTTTCTTGGACTGAAGCAACAACCAAAGCTTTTGAAAAACTTAAGGAGACTATGTGTACAACTCTTGTCCTGGCCACACCTGACTTCACAAAAACATTTATTGTGGAGTGTGATGCCTCAGGCCATGGCATTGGTGCAATTTTAATGCAAGAAGGAAGGCCCCTTGCCTTTGAAAGCAACCAACTTAAAGGAAAAAACTTACTTAGACCAATTTATGAAAAATAAATGTTGGCCATAATACATGCAGTTAAGAAATGGCGCCCTTACCTAATAGTAAGACACTTCAAAGTAAAAACAAAGCCTGATTGTTTGAAGTACTTCTTGGAGCAACGATTATCTTCAAAAGAGCAAGAAAAATGGGTGACAAAGATGCTAAGTTATGACTTTGAAATTATATACAAAAAATGAAAACATAATGTTGTGGCAAATGCCCTTTCAAGGAAAGAAGAAGAAATAGAAGGTTCACTATGTGCTATTTCTATTCTGCAATCTGACTGGGTGGAAGAATTAAGGATAGAATGGAAGCAAGATCATTCAAAAACTACAAGAGGACCCCAACTCACTAGACAATTTTATATGGAAGAATGATTTTCTCTAGTATCATGATCGCCTATATTTATGTAAGAATTCCCAACTCAAACAGAAGGTCCTTATGGAGTTCCACACTTCTCCTATAGAAGGACATTCAAGATTCTTGAAAACGTACCATAGGATCAAGAAGGATTTTTTTCTGGGAAGGTCTTAAAACTGATGTTCAAAAGTTTGTGTCTGAATGTGTGGTTTGCCAACAAAATAAGGGAGAGACAATCAAGATGCCAGGTCTCCTACAACCATTAGCTATACCAAGTCAATGTTGGGAAGAAGTTTCAATGGATTTTATTATAGGATTACCCAAATCCGAAGGAAAGACGATCATCATGGTAGTAGTGGATTGAATGACAAAGTATGCCCATTTTTGCTCTCTTTCTCTCATCCTTTTAAAGCAAGCATAGTAGTCACAACATTCACAGAAATAATTCAAAAGCTACATGGAGTCCCCAAGATTATTGTAAGTGACAGAGATCCAATTTTCACTGGAAATTTTTGGACTGAATTATTTTCTTGTTTGGTACTCAATTGGCTCGTAGCTCATTTTACCATCCTCAATCCGATGGGCAAACTGATATTGTGAATAACTGTCTAGAAGGTTATCTTCGTTGCTTTGTATATGATAAACAAACACAATGGGTCAAGTGGTTGCCCTTGGCGGAATGGTGGTATGACACATCCTTCCATACTTCATAAAAAATGTCCCCATTTGTGGCACTTTATGCATATCATCCTCCATCCATCACATCATCCTTGAAAGGGACTGCAAAGGTTCGAGCAATCGAGGACCACATAGGGCACCAACAAGAGGTTCTCAAACTATTGAAGGACAACTTGGTTATGGCACAAAATAGGATGAAACAACAAGTAGATCAACATTACAGTGAACGAGAATTTGAAGTGGGGGATTGGGTATTTCTGAGGCTATAACCATACAAACATATGCCCCTTAAGCAACAAAAGGATGATAAATTAGCATCCAAATATTATGGCCCTTATAAGGTTTTGCAAAGGATTGGAAGTATGGCTTACAAAATGGAATTTCCTCCATCTTCACGTGTACATCCAGTCTTCCATGTTTCTTGCTTAAAGAAGGTAATCAACAACAAGATCCTAGTCCAAATAGTTTTACCATAGATTGATGAAGAAGGGGAAAATCATACTAGAACCAGAAACAATCCTTGAAACAAGGATTAAGTAGTTGAGAAATCGAGCAATTATTGAGTACCTCGTCAAATGGAAGAACCTACCAATAGAAGAGGCGACATGGGAAGATGAGTTCTTCATACAAAAACATCCGAGGTTAGTCAAGTGTTAAGTACAACACTTGTTTGAAGAGGAGGGGCATGCTAATCCCTAGACAAAGCCCCATGTTATGTATAAAACTCCTTATTAAGCCCTATATATTGAATTATTACATTTCTAGTGCTATATTTGTATGTCGGCTAGAACCTTTCATTGCACCCTTTCATTATAATTGTACCCTTTGTCTCCTATATATATGCCAAAGAGACCTAGTCCTAGGATCATCTTATCTCATCTCATATTCTATTTTGAATTGAATATATTGTAAATGGAGGTTTCCTCCTCGAAGTGGACTGTATTCATTGACTTTTTATCATTTTTAAGGAGACTAGGTGCAAGAGACAGGTGAAGATTTGAAAGCCTAAGATTATCCCCTCATAAGCTTAGGTTGAACCTCAAAGGAAGACCACCCAAAGTTTATCCTCTTATAAACCCTAGGGGCCATCCCACCTCTTTTTAGCTTCTAGCAAGGACAATGGATGGAATTGGGTCAAACCCTAAAGTTTATCTTCTCCTAAGCCCTAGTTTTTTACCTCAAAGATAAGGTTAGGGAGATGTCCTCTCAATCTCTAATCTTATCCTTGTATGCTTCAACAAATCAAGGTAGATGCAATAATGGAAGGGGATAACCATTATTAATACTTCCTTAGGGTTTCATAATTAATCAAGGAAGACAATGATGACATGCAAGTATTGTTAAATTTGGCAACATTGACAGTCATTCTTCAATGAGAGGCCATGTGGGCCACCTTGAGGCTAGCTAGGGAGATTTGGAGAATCAACTTGTCTTGTGAGGTATTGACAAAATCCAGGGGGGAACGAACAACCTTTGTGAGTCAAACCAAAAGTTAGGACGAACCAGATGCTATATGATCTTATGAGTCTAGCCAAGGCAAAGGAAGAAGCTTTGTAAGTCTAAGACAAAAGTCAAGATGTAAGTCTAATGCAAAAGTCAGGGGGAACGTACAACCTCTGTGAGCATAGACAGTTTAGTGCAAAAGCCAGGAGGAACGCACAACCTCCGTGAGCATAGGCAGACAAGTGCAAAAGTCAGGGGGAACGAACAACCTTTGTGAGTCTAGTCAAGCCTTGTGAGCCATGAGCAAAAGTCAAGGAGTTAGGTTGAATGTACAATTCCTATGAGCTAGAGACAAACAATCTTCCTTATGCAAATAATGTAAATGTAATGATTTAGTGCGTTGTTACATGTAACTTTATCCACCATGAAAAGAAATTCGAGTTGCCTAACTCAGTTGTATAAGTCGACTTGCATGTTTAGTCTGAGTTGTCATACTCAAGTTGTATGTCTGGTCAAAGTCAAGTTGGCAAGTCATGTTGCACGTTGTAACATACCCAACCTTAATCCTGCTGTGCTATGCCACACATAAACTCTTGCGGAACTTCATACATTGTAACATACCCAACCTTCCCAAACTGGGTCATGCCACTTAAAAACTTACAATAATTTTCGTTGTATATAGAGTGCTTTAAACAAACAACTATATTCTGCTAATACATAGATTCATGTGGAAATAACAGTAAACATATACATGCAACATACACATGCAAAACCCATAGATATAAAGACATGTATAAATACACAGCATGCAATGAACACACAATTGATACTTATCTTTTATTGAAGACCACCAACTGCGTGCAGACCTTCCACGATCCTCCCAGCCTTGGACCACACTGCTCATAACTTTCAGTAGTGGGTCACCCTCGAGCTGGGACTAAACTCCACGTGGGTAAAGGGATTCCTAGCTAGACTGAGACAAATCAGACAACATGAAGGATCTCGTTCCAGGAGCCAATTCAAACTAACAACCTTTCATTCCCCACATGCCTGTCCCACCCCAGGAAGTGTGCCCCTTCTCTGCTCAACAGTCCTTCGGCTGTGCCACTTCCTTTATAGGGCTTCAACAACAGGCTGGACAGGAATTCTCAGAGCACTATAGCTGTAGTTGGGCTCCCTCAAGAAATCACTTTCCTAACAATTTTCTCACCTGGAGAGAGTTGCTCATGGGCCTGACAACCTACCGCTTCAATCCCACGGGCCTGACAACCTGCCTCTTCAACCCACGGGCCGGACAACCCGTTTCTTTAGTTCAGTCTTAAGTCAACCGGTTATAGTCTTAGGTGAAGGCAGCAACAGAAAACGGGTATGGAATAGGTGAAGGCAACAACATGGATTAATTAAGGAACAATACTGGTTCGGGTACATCATGATTATGCTACCCGTGAAAGGGAGGTACTGCGTACAGCTTCTGGGCTGCAGAGGTCGAATGATGGAGGTATCAGTGTGAAATGATGGCAGACTGGTCAATCGTGAAAATGCGAGGGTGACTAGGGAGAATGGTGCCCAACGAACTAATTTTCCCCACATATAACATGTGCCCTGATTGACACATGGCCCTCCAGGGGTTCATTCCTCTCCACTTGTAAATCATTCCCCTTCCATAAGAACCTATGATAATATGAGATTTATCCTTGCCTTAGTCTTTTGGAATAATAATATAATATTCCCTTAGAGATGAGCCCTCTAGCTTAACCCCTTTTCTAGGTTCTTAGCCCCTCCCTTTCCCTTCCTAATGGAGTTTAGTTCCCCATACTCTTTTATCGTGGTCGGTCTACACGAAACAATGTATTATATTAATTATATGAGTGTTTACATATACAAAAATAGGCTCATTGGCCTTTCGCATCTAGGCTCTCCGGCCTAATCATCACATAACCTTCTAGCTTATAATCACTTGGCTCACCAACCTATAAAACTTATTTACAATTTCAACTGGGGCTCGATCTTGGGGTATTAAATTACCTCCCCTTATTTTTGCACTGTACTCAGTGCAATACTTATATACATTTATCACCAAGATTTTAAAAAATCTTCAAAAAGATGCGGGTATTTTGTCTGCATAGCATCTTCGTGCTCCCAAGTTGCATCTTTAGGACCGTACCAGATCCATTGGACCTTTACTAGCTCTACAGCTCGATTTTGGAGCTGCTTGATCTTCCGGTCTAGTATGCACACCGGATGCACTTGAAAAACGCCTTTTTGCTCCACCTGAATCACATTCCAATCAATAACATGATTAACATCAGGACATACTTTTTGAGCAATGATACATGGAATACATTATGAATAGACATTGATGCAGGTAATGCAAGCATATATGCTACAGGCCCAATCCTCTCTAGGATTTCAAACGGCCCATAATAACGAGCTGCCAACTTTGAACAATTTCCCAACTTCAGGGAACTTCTGTTGGCCTTCACTTTCAAGAATACATGATTACCCACTTTAAATTCCCTGTGAATTCTGCTGTTATCAGCATAGCTTTTCTGCATGTCTTGAGTAGCCTTTAAATTCAACTTTACTTTTGACATCTGCTCTTCCATATCTCTAAGTAAATCGGGTCCAACCATTGCTCTATCTGCTGGGTTGTCCTAGCTTACAAGTGTGTTGCACTTTCTGCCATAAAGTGCCTCAAATGGGCTCATCTTCAGAGATGCTTGATACCCATTGTTATAAACAAACTCTACCAGGTGTAGGTGGTCTTCCCATTTTGATGGTTTATCCATCACATACATCCTCAATCACTTGATTCACCCTCTTTGTTTGCCCATCATATTCTGGATGATAAGCTGTGCTAAAATTCAGATTTGTTCCAAATCCTTTAAATAATCCTTTCTAGAAATTTGATGTAAACTTTGGATCTCTGTCAGACACAATTGTCTTGGGTATACCATGCAATCGATTAATTTCCCTCATATAAATATCAACAATATTAGTTGCCTTGTGAGTGAGCTTCACTGGAATGAAATGGGTAGCCTTAGTAAGCTTGTCCACTACTACCACAAGAGAATCATGCTACTTACTTGTTCTGGGCAGTTTGGTGATAAAATCCATTGTTACCACTTCCCATTTCCATTCAGGAATGGGTAATGGTTGCAACAACCCAGCTGGGTGTCTATGCTCAGCCTTGATCTTTTGACACTCCAAACATTTGGAAATATATTCAACAACTTCTCTTTTCATTCCTGGCCAATAATATTGGCTCTTGACAGGTGCAATAGTTTTTTGATACCCTGGGTGTCCAACATAAGGTACGTTATGCATTTCCCTCAATATCAGATTTTTCAATTTTTGAGAATTTGGTACATAAACTCTGCTTCTATACATGAGAATTTCATCATTTCCCAACTTGTAGTCTTCAATCTTCTGTTGCAAAATACCTTGCTGTAATTTTGCCATTAATTCCATATATTGCAAATCTGATTTTGCAGCCTCCAAGATTTTGTCCTTTAAATCTGATTGGTACATGCTGATGGATGTAGCATGCAACTCGTGCACTCTTCTGCCGAGTGCATCAACCACCTTGTTCTCTTTCCTTTTGATATGCTTTATATCAAAGTCGTATTCATTGAGAAATTCCAACCACCTGCTTTGCCTAGCATTTAGAGTTGACTGATCAAATAAATATTTCAGACCATTATGGTCTGTCCTCAGCTCGAGCCTTTTCCCCATGAGGTAGTGCCTCCATTCTTCAAGGCATGCACTATCGCTGCCAACTCCAAATCACGAGTGGCATAATGCCTTTCATGCTCCTTCAACTTCCTTGATTCATAACATACAACATATCCATTTTGACTCAGGACTCCACTAAGGACTCCACCGAGTCCTTTTTTACATGCATCTGTGCATACAATGAAGTCTTCATTTGGATCAACAATCCTTAGTATTGGAACATTGGTTAATAGTTGCTTCAAATGTTGGAAACTCTTTTCACACTCCAATGTCCACTGAAACTTCACTCCCTTCTTTTGCAAGGAAGTGATCGGGTGTGCAATCTTTGAGAATCCTGCAATAAATCTTTTGTAGTAGCCTGGAAGGCCCATGAATGATCTGACTTCTGTCACATTCTTAGGTGTTGACCATCCTCTAATGGCTTCAATCTTTTCAGGATCCACTGCTATCTCTTCCTCTGATATGATATGCCCCAAATAATGAATTTGGTTCTGATAAATTGAGCACTTGCTCAATTTGGCATACAACTGATGCTCCCTTGATACTTGTAATACCATCTTCAAGTGTTGCTCATGCTCTTCTTTTGACTTGGAATATATAAGAATGTCATCCAAAAAGACAATGACAAACTTATCTAAGTACTCTCTAAAAATTCCATTCATTAAACACAAGAAGACAGTTGGTGCATTTGATAACCCAAATGGCACCACTGTGAACTCATAATGGCCATACCTTGTTGTGAAAGCAGTCTTGCTGATGTCTTCATCTTTAATTCTTACCCGATGATAACCAGAGCTGAGATCAATTTTGGAGAATATTTTTGCATTCTTCAATTGATCAAAGAGGTCATCGATCCTTGGCAAAGGATACTTATTCTTTACAGTTACTTTGTTCAATTGCCTGAAGTCAATACAAAGTCTCAATGTTCCATCCTTTTCTTCACAAATAATACTGGAGCACCCCAAGGTGACACACTTGGGCGTATATACCCCTTCTTCAGAACCTCTTTAAGTTGCATTTGCAATTCCTCTAGTTTTGGGGTACTCATCCTGTAAGGGGTCTTTGATACTACAACTGCTCTAGGCATCAGATTTATAGAGAAATCAATATCTCTTTTAGGGGGTAATCCTGGTATTTCTTTAAATACATCCTCAAACTCCTTTAGGACTGCATAATCTCCAATATTTGACACCTTATCCTTAGGTGTTTCTTCCATATGAGTTGCAAATAATTGACATCCTTTTCTATAACATTTCTTCAGCTGCAAAGCTGAAATTTCTCTGATAGTTACTACCCTAGGAATTCCTTGGACTGTCCTTAGGTTCCCTTCTTCATCCCAGCAAGTAAACGCTTTATTATAACAATCTAGGATAGCATGGTGTTGGTCCAACCAATCCATACCAATTAGACAGTCATAGGAACCTAAAGGCAAGATGCTCAAATCTACCTTGGTGTTCAGTCTATTCATGTCCATAGGACATGACTTAACCATCTCATTAACTTTTCTTTTGGCTCCGGTAGCCAGCTGCACCAACCAAGATTTTCCATGCTTGCTTCTTGGCAAATGAAATCTTTCCACCATCTTAGGATCTATATAACTATGACTAGCTCCTGAAGCAATTAAAATTGCAATGGATTGGCTGTTGATTATACCTTCCACTTCATTCATGTGTGACTGAAATTCAGCTTGCTTGTTGTCCAGGGCTGTATAGATCATGGGTACATTCCTGCCCATGTCCTCCACTGTTACAACTTGCTGTACATTGTGAACAACTCTCACTTTTTCACCTCTGTGGGGACAATCTCTATACATATGATTTCCCTGACAACCCCAACATTGAATAGGTGGCTGCCTTGGCCTTTGCCCTCCTGTCTCAATCGTTCTGGGCTCTCAAGAAGTTAGTTGTTCCCGAGGACTATTTCTAAAGAATGGTGGCTTATTTCCCTTCTTCCTCTGTTCCATCTTGAACATCTTCTTGTCTTCCCAAGCTTTTTGGAAAGGTGGCTTTCCTTTGTGCTGATCATATAGGCATTTAGATCGCCTTATGGGCTCCTCCAAGGTTTTGGGATCATCATATTGTATCTTGTCATTGATGAATGATGGCAGCCCACTCAAATACCTTTGAATTTTAACTATCTCATCCTTGATGAAGAAGACGTACTTCAATAGTTCTGAAAATCTTTTTTCATATTCATCGATGGTCATACTCCCTAGCTTGAGTTCAAAGAACTCCTTCATTTTCTTGTCATAATATCTCTTAGTCAAGAATTTCTTTTGAAAATGCTTCTTGAATTCCTTCCAATTAACATTTTTCTCTTTAATGTGCTGCACCTGCACAAGTTGGTCCCACCACATGGATGCCTTTCCCTCGAGCTGATAGATAGGAATTCTTCCTTCTGCATGTGAAGAATAATTATGCAATTGAAAATATTTTGTCATGCCTAGCAGCCATGTCTCTGCATCCTCATCCTTCTTGTGCTCACCTTCAAATGTAGGAGGTCTGATCTTGTTCATTTCTCCTTGTAGCTCATCCACCCCATACCTCTTCTTAAGCTTCCTGAAAGGGGATGGACTTGAGCTACTGTGTGCTCTCCTATTGGAATGCCTTGGGGAGCAATGGCGAGTGCTAACACTCCTTATCTTCCTTTCTCATCATGAGATCTACGACTTTCGGATTTGCTTGAGCCATTTTCCTTATCCAATTTCTTTTCAATTCTGTCCAAGCTTTGCATTAACTTCAAGTTGAAGTCCTCTTGCTGCTCCTTGGCTTTCATAAACCTTTCATTATCAACTTTTTAACTTTGGACATCCTTTTGCAAATTTTTAATGGTCTCTACCAAATTTAGGATTTTATCCTTTCCTTCTCCATGTCCATTTGAGTTTGTGCCTTCATTACCCATATGGACATCCATCCTTTTGATCTCATCTTCCTGGCTGTAAGCCTTATGTGTATCTTCCATTCCTCTCCATGATGTGCTGATCCTGATCTAATCTAGTTGCTGTTAACTTTGCAAAATGTGCAGCCAATAGAACTTTGTCAGGCTAACTGTCTCAACAATTTCATGAAAATATGAACCATTTTGGTTCAATAATATATCTTACTTCTTTCTTTTGATTTTCTGAGAAATTGACTGTTCAGCTCAATTTTTTGGGTGAACAGTTATATTCTACTGTCCAAGATCTTTCCAATGACTGCTCCCTTGCTCAATTTTGAGTCTTGAACATAAAGTTATGGATATTTGAACAATTGTGCTTCCTTGGAGATAATCCTTGTACAATTCTTCTTCTTTCTCAGAGCCGAATTGGCTCTTGGATTCGTGTTGGATCCTCTCTTCAGGTTTACAGGCCTTTTTTACTTCCTTAGGTGTAGGTCTGTACAAATTGATACCCCACAGACTCCTTCTCCAAGCCCCTTTTTGTCTGAAACAATTTTCGGGCACTAGCCCTTTTTCTTCGGCCCCCAATCTCATGTGACCACGGCCTATGACCAAACACTTAACTGAAAAGCGCTTTTCGAAGCTCCGAGACTTCAGAGGTTACACCTACTCCACACATCATTCCCTCCGAACGCTGAAGTGGCGAACTTCTCGAAGGGTACTTCTTCGGAGCTTCGGGCTTTGGAGGTTCTTATACCTTTACACCTTATTTCTCCCAAACTCCGAACTTGCGAATTTTCGGGTTGGCACTTCGGTGTTTCATTACTCTGGCACTCCGCTGCTTCGGGCTTCAAAAGTTTGGACCACACAACACGCAAAGTTCCCCAAATGCCGAACGGGCGAACTACTTCCGTGCTCCTAGGCTTCGAAGCTTTGGGCTTCAAGAGATCTTGCAACAACATACACACATATCCCCAAATGCCGAATCTTCGAACTTCCGGAGTCTCATCAACAAACACGCACTAGGGGGGGTGCTATGTGTTGAAAATATAGAGATGACACGTGGTCTAATTTACGGGTGACACATGTCAAGTTCTAATTGGCAAAAAGGTTTGTGAAAAGCACGAAACAAGATGACATGTGGCATGCATAGAGTGTGTCCACGTCACCCTAGGTGACGTCAGTTTGCCACATCACTCTAGCACTCCGGGACTTAGGAGAACTTCTCAGTACCATACAACACATCTCTCGAACGTCGAATTTCAGAACAGGTCCACGTCACTCTAGGTGACGTCATCATGTCGCGTCACTCTGGTGCTCTGGGACTTGGGGACTTCGGAGAATTCCACATCGGAGCACATCAAAACACTTGAACGTCGTACTTCCGAACTCTCGAACAGTGTTTTCCGGAGCTTTGGAACTTTGGGGCTCTGAGACTTCGGAAAACTTCTCATCTGCACACTTTAAAACTCTCGATCGTCGAACTTTCGAACTCCCGATCAGGTCCACGTCACTACGACGCTCCGGGACTTCGACACTTCGGGCTTCGGAAGATCTCACACCAGCACACTTTATAACTCCCGAACATCGAGCTTCCGAATAGGTGTTCCCCGGAGCTTTGGGACTCGAATGCTCCGGGACTTCGGAACTTCGGGCTTCGAAGGATTTCGCCGCTGAACACCACCCCACCCCCGAACTAACGAACGCTGAATTTTCGAACACTTGCTAATCTTTGGACACGTGTCCTCGAACTTGAACGGTTCAGATTGGTTCCGGACTTCGGGACTTCAGGGAAAACTTCACTGCGCGCAACCACAACCAGATTTCTCCGAACGCAAAATTGCTGAACCCCTTGGGGGATCCAACGGTCCGCCTTCTCCCAAATGATCTACGGTGTAGATTCACTCTGGGACTTCAGAGCTTCGGGGTTGTTGCCTCCTTTTGTCAAAGTCTTAAAAAATTGCCGAAGCAATGAAGTCCGAAGGACTTGAAAGGGTTGACCGTCGTGCTCCTTTTCCCAGATTTGACGGCTGTGAAATATTTGAACCTTTCCCAAACAGATCCTATGGCCATTGCGGTTTCTCGAACTGCTACATCTCCTGAGCTTTCAAACACAGATAAGGTGTGCTCTCGGTGCCCTCTTGGCACTCACGGACACTCTAAAACTCGAATTTTGTCCATTTCGACAACAATTCCCTCTGAAATTTTTGCTTCAATTTCCACTTACATGGCCCATCCAGGGTCAGTGTTGAAAATTGGAGCTCTCATACCAAATGGTAACATACCCAACCTTAATCCCGCTGGGCTATGCCACACTTAAACTCTCGCGGAACTTCATACATTGTAACATACCCAACCTTCCCAGACTGGGTCATGCCACTTAAAAACTTACAATAATTTCAGCAGTGTATAGAGTGCTTTAAACAAACAAATACATTCTGCTAATACACAGATTCATGTGGAAATAACAATAAACATATACATGCAGCATACACAGGCAAAACCCATAGATATAAAGACATGTATAAATACACAACATGCAATGAACGCACAATTGATACTTATCTTTTATAGAAGACCACCAACTGCGTGCAGACCTTCCACGATCCTCTTAGCCTTAGACCACGCTGCTCATAACTTTCAATAGTGGGTCACCCTCGAGCTGGGACTAAACTCCACCCGAGTAAAGGGATTCCTAGCTATGCTGAGACAAATTAGACAACAGGAAGGATCTCATTCCAGGAGCCAACTCAAACTAACAACCTACAACCTCTCATACCCCACATGTCTGTCCCACCCCAGGAAGTGTGCCCCTTCTCTGCTCAACAGTCCTTCGGCTGCCCCACTTCCCTTCCAGGTCTTCAGCAACATGCCGGACAAGAATTCTCAGAGCACTATAGCTGTAGTTGGGCTCCCTCAGGAAATCACTTTCCCAACAATTCTCTCACCTGGAGAGAGTTGCTCACGGGCCTGGCAACCTGCCTCTTCAATCCCACGGGCTTGGCAACTCGCCTCTTCAACCCACGGGCCTGACAACCCGTTTCTTTAGTTCAGTGCTTAAGTCAATCGATTACAAGCTTAGGTGAAGGCAACAACAAAAAACGGGTATGGAACAGGTGAAGGCAACAACATGGATCAGTTAAGGAACAATACTAGTTTAGGTACGGTACAGTACTGGCTTGACAGGGAGGTATTGCATACAACTTATGGGTTGCAGAGGTCGAACGATGGAGGTTTCAGCATGAAACGATGGTAGACTGGTTAATCGTGAAAATGCGAGGGTGACTGGGGAGAATGGTGCCCAATGAACTAATTTTCCCCACATATAACTGAATGTGCCCTGATTGACACATGGCCCTCCAGGGGCTCGTTCCTCTCCACTTGTAGATCGTTCCCCTTCCATAAGAACTTTGGATAATATGAGATTTATTCTTGCCTTAGTCTTTTGGAATAATAATATAATATTCCCTTAGAGATAAGCCCTCTAGCTTAGCCCCTTTTTTAGGCTCTTAGCCCCTCCCTTTCCCTTTCTAGTGGAGTTTAGTGCCCCATACTCTTTTATCATGGTCAATGTACATGCAGTGGTGTACTATATTAATGATATGAGTGTTTACATATACAAAAATAGCCTCATTGGTCTTTAGCATCTAGGCTCTCCGCCCTAATCATCACATAAGCCTCCTAGCTTATAATCACTTGGCTCACCAGCCTATAAAACTTATTTACAATTTCAACTGGGAATTGGTCTTGGGGTATTACACATGTCGACTTGCATGCCAAGTTGCATGTTGAGGTGGCATGCAATAGCCAAGTCGAGTCACAAGTCAATTTTCTAATTCGAGTTAAGTTGACATGCAAGCGCCTTCTAATTAAAGCCCCTTTTCCTCTCCTTTACATGCCTATATATTAAGAGCTTGACCCCCTCTTCCACATACTTTTTATGCAGTGCAAGGGTAAAGGAGACAGGGTCGTGAAGGAAGTTAGGATTGCTGTGTATATCAGCAGTGAGGGACAACGTACTGTACTGTGTATATCAGTAGTGAAAGACAACGTGTTATACTGTGTATATCAGCAGTAAGAGACAACTTGTATTGCTGTACATATCAGCAATAAAGAACAGAGAATAGGGTTGTCCATATCAGCAATAAAGGACAATGAACTGGGCTGTCCATATCAGCAATAAAAGTCAACAAATAGGGCTGTTTATATCAGCGGTAAAAGTCAGTAAAGTTGTGTCGTTTGCTGGTCTATCTGTCAGGTATTTTCATGGTGGAGTATTGTAATTTATCTTACATATTACTTGCAATAAAGGAAGATTGTTTGCTGGGGTTTTTCTCCTTTTATAGGGTTTCCCTAGTGTAAATTCTTGTTTATGTGTGAGATTCTATTTTTGAGTTCCTCTTCTACTTCTGTTCATCATTTCGAATATTAATTTGCTGGTTGTTAAATCGAGTTTTATTTAAAGCGTTGAAGAAACTGAAGTAATAATCCTCATATTGAATCAAGCTCAATAATTTAACATGGTATCGGAGCAAAGGGTGTGAAAGAGCTTGTTGAAGTGTAGGAACAAGGTACACACAGATCCAAGAGAGCTTGATCAATTTCAGTGTGTGTTCCATGGCATCTTCCATTTATGTCAGGGCCAAGGATAGGCTTGAAGGAGCTTCCAACTTCAATGTGTGGAAGCTCAGGATAATGAATATCTTGCAGGAGCATGATCCAGAGCACTATGTGACCACAGTGATGGAGGAACCCACCTCTAATGCAGGGAGAACGACCTTCAGGAAGAGTCAAGGAAAGGCCAAGCGAATTATCTTTGACTCAGTCAAAGACAGTATACTGCCAACAATGACTTCGTTAATGATTGCCAAGGAATGTATGGATACCTTGGTAAATCTGTATGAGAAAAATGCACCAAGTCAGAAGAGGACACTCAAGCACAAGATTAAGTATTTGAAGATGGAGAAAGGTGAATCGATAGCATCTTTCTGTTCCAGGATAGCCGAGGTTAGAGATCAACTTTTGGTCACAGGTGTCACAGTGGATGATGATGACCTAGTGCATGCCATATTTGATGGACTTCCTTCTTCATGGGAGACTTTCTTATCCAATGTGAGTGGGAGAGAGATTCAACCCACGTTTGAGAGGTTATGGCATGACTGTCTCCAAGAGGAGAGTCGCACTGCTACAAGGAGCGAGCCATCCAAAGAAGAGCATTCGACATTAGCATCAAGATTCAAGGGCAAGAAGAAAGTCACGTTCCAGAAAGACTCTCAGAAGAAGATAAATACTAAAGGTACTTTCAAAGGCAAGAATATTGATACATCTAAGATTAAATGTTATAATTGCAATAAGTTGGGTCACTTTGCTAGAGACTGCTAGTATAGGAAGAAAAATCCAAGGAAAGGGAACATCATGCCTCAACTGTTGAGGATGATGAATCCAAAAGAAATCATAAAAGTCCTTCTGATGAAAGATAAAATAGAAAATAATATTACTTGGTTTCTGCTTTATCCAGTACAATTATCACAGGGCCGAAAACTTGGTTAGTAGACAATGGTGCATCAAAGCACATGATAGGGTACAAGGAGATTCTTTCAAATTTCAAGAAGAAATCTTTTGCAGAGCAAGTTGAGCTTGGGGATGACAAATGTTACAAGATAGTGGGAGTAGGCTCTGTCTCGTTCAGATTGGAATATGGGGCAATGCTTCATGTTGATGAAGTATTATATGTGCCAGGGCCCAGGAAGAATCTATTATCAGTTGCAACCCTTGAGGACAAGGGATATTGGGTGATCTTCAAGGATAGGAAGACATTTCTGTGGGCTAAAGGTAGCCACATGAGTATAACAAAACCTAGTGGGACTTGCAGAGAAGGATTGTATGTTGTGTCAGTTCAGGCATTAGCTCATGATGCGGCTAGCTCCAGCGAGCTGTGGCACAAAAGGCTTGGACATCTTCATTACAAAACACTTCTAGATCTGCATAATATGGTATGTGGCATGCCCTCTATTTCTTTTAGTAAAAATGAAATTTGTAAAGGATGCATGCTTGGTAAAAATATAAAGAAAGTATTTCCTAGCAGTGTCAGTAGAGCTCAGGGCAGCTTAGATCTAGTTCATTATAATGTGTGTGGTCCCATGTCATCTCCCTTTCTTAGTGGCTTCTTGTATTATGTCATTATTATTGATGATTGCTCTAGAAAATGTTGGATCTATTTCCTTAAAGCGAAAAGTGACACATTTGATAAGTTTAAAGAATATAAAGCCTTTATTGAAAAGTAGACAGGGAAACACATTTGAACTCTTAGAATAGACAATGGAGGAGAGTTTGAATCTTTCCGATTTTCTGCAAGGAAGCATGAATCAAGAGACAGTTGACCGTGCCATATAGCCCTCAGCAAAATGGTGTTGCTGAGAGGAAAAACAGGACAATATGTGAGGCAGTGAAAGCCATGATGTTTGACCAGGATTTGCTAAATTCCTTATGGGTAGAAGCTACCTCCACTATCGTGTATATTCAGAACATGTGTCCACATGCTATCTTGAAGGACAAGACTTCTGAAGAGGTCTTCTCAGGGATCAAACCTGAAGTAGGGCATCTAAGGATATTTGGATGTCCTGTATATATTCATGTCCCTAAGGAGAAGAGGACAAAGATGGAACCCTCGGGCAAGAAAGGGGTTTTTGTGGGGTACAAAGAGAACTCCAAGGCTCATAGGATTTATGTTCCAGGTTAGAGGCAGATAGAGGTAAGCAGGGATGTGACTTTCCATGAGGAAGCTGCATTCAAGAAATCCAGAGAGCTACAACAGGAATCAGAAGCAGTTCAACCAACTTCACCCTCTTCTGAAAATGAAGAGTCAGATGATTAGAGGGAGGAACCTCATGAAGGGCCAAGTGATGAGCCCCTAGAACCTGTTGAAGAGTTGGAAAGAACTCTTGAAGAACCTCCAGCCAAAAGGAAGCCATGATGGCTTAAAGAAACAGTGCAGGAAGCAGAAAAGATAACTGCTCCCACAGGAACTTTCAGGGAAAGTAAGAGGCCTCATAGGTATGGAGGCTATGTTGCACTGATGAGCAACATTAGTGATGCCGAGCCTTCTTCATTTGAAGAAGCAGATACATTACAAGTGTGGAAGGATGCCATGCTTGAGGAATACATGTCTATTCTAAAGAACAATGTATGGGTCATTGTGCCTTGGCCAAAGGACAAATCGATGGTCTCTTCCAAATGGATCTATAAGATCAAACATGCAGTCGATGGGAGTGTGGAAAAGTTCAAAGCAAGATTTGTAGCCAAAGGCTTCTCTCAGAAAGAAGGAATTGATTACGAAGAGACTTTTTCCCTTGTAGCCAGGTATACCTCCATTCAATTTTTTATTGGATTAGCTTCAGTTCTTGGTTGGAAACTACATCAGATGGATGTAAAAACAACATTCTTGAATGGAAACATTGAACATGAGGTTTTTGTGGAACAATCAGATGGTTTTGTACTGCATAACAAAGACACTCATGTATGCAAGCTAAGGAAGACCTTGTATGGTCTTAAGCTCCCAGAGTTTAGTATGACATGATTGATTTAAAAGCCCAGGCTTTCAAAAAAGTGATGCTGATGTGAGTCTGTACTTCAAGGTAACAAGGAACCAACCTGTTATATTAATCTTGTATGTTGATGATCTCTTTCTGACAGGAGATGAAGGGCTAATAGCCTGGTGTAAGAGGGAGTTAATCTTAGAATTTGAAATGAAAGACTTAGGCTTGATGCATTACTTCCTAGGATTGGAAGTGTGGCAAAGACAGGGTGAGATATTTCTGGCACAAGGTAAATACACAATAGATGTGTTAAAGAGGTTTGGTATGATGGATTGTAAATCCATGTCTACTTCGATGATTACCAACCTGAGGAAGTTGCATGATTCTGATATAGGTTCAGATTTGGTGGATCCCACCATGTATAAGCAACTGATTGAATCATTGATGTAAATGATCCATACCAGGATAGATATATGCTATGCAGTGATTGCAATGAGTCAGTTCATGGCTGAACCGAGACAGAGACACTAGGTGGCAGCCAAGCACATCTTGAGATATCTTAGAGGGACCATTACTTGTGGTCTGAGACATACATTCAGTGATGGTTTGTTTCTGGATGGGTATGCAAACGTTGACTGGTAGGAAGCCTAGTGGACCGAAAGCGTACTTCCGGATACTGCTTCAACTTAGGATCCACTATGATCTCATGGTCAAGCGGGAAACAGGGATCCATTGCACAGAGTACAACAAAGTTTGAGTACATTGCAACAAGTGATGCTTGCAAGGAAGCAATATAGCTCAGAAAATTGTTTTTTGGATTGTTTGGCGATAAGCTAGAGACAATGGTGGTTCACTGTGATAATCAAAGCTGCATAAAGCTGATAGAGAACTCGATATTTTACGACAGGTCAAAGCACATAGACATGAAATACCATTACATTAGAGACATGGTCCATAGAAAAATTGTAAAGCTACAGTACATAGCCACGAGCGAGCAGGTAGCTGATATCCTGACCAAGCCATTGCCATTGCCATTGAGACAATTTGAGCAGCTGAGAGGCAATCTTGGTGTGGCTGAGAATGACTCCCTCGTTGAGAGGGAGTGTTAAATTTGGCAGTATCGTTAGTCATTCTCCAATGAGAGGGCATGTGGGCCACCTAAAGCTAGCCAAGGAGATTTGGAGAATCAACCACTCTTGTGAGGTATTGATAAAAGCCAGGGGGAACGTACAACCTCTGTGAGTCAAACCAAAAGTCAGGGCGAACGAGATGCTATATGATCTTGTGAGTTTATCCAAGGCAAAGGAAGAAGCTTTGTAAGTCTAAGACAAAAGTCAAGATGCAAGTCTAATGCAAAAGTCAGGGGGAACGTACAACCCCTGTGAGCATAGACAGTCTAGTGCAAAATCCAGGGGGAACGTACAACCTCTGTGAGCATAGATAGACTAGTGCAAAAGTCAAGGGGAACGTACAACCTCTGTGAGCTTAGTCAAGCCTTGTGGGCCATGAGCAAAAGTCAAGG
>CBVK0100352725.1:0-20632 GCA_900067695.1 Picea abies
GATATGGTCCCTTCAAAATTTTTGACAAGATTGGTAACAATGCTTTTCGTTTAGATTTGCCTCCATATATGCAGATGTATGCAGTTGTTAATGTTGAGAATTTGAAGTTGTATGAGCCTCCATTGATTGATGATCAAGGAGAGCATGTTCAGATTCCTTCCATACATGATTTTTCTCCAAAGTATCTAACAGAACTACAAGAAGACACCATACTTGACAGGAGAATGCGAACTTCAAAGCGAGGAAATGTGGAGTATTTGCGAGTTGGTCTTAAAGGGACGAATCCAAGCAAGGCCAAGTGGATTGAGGTTGGAAGGGTGAGGGAACTATACCCTCATATTCACATAGACTGAGATATTCTTTTGGAGGTCCAAAAGCTTCCCAATGGGCAGGTGTGATCAGGGGATCAAATTTTGCTCAATTTTCAAAGTGCTCGGAATGCGACGAAAACAGTGCCATTGAGTCTGTCTCGTCTTCCTGATTTTGGCGGTATATTTACTTTCTCAAATGGAGTCCATATGAAGGAGATATCGTGATCTGTTTGCCAAGCCAAACAGGCAAAATTTTGGATGCTGACTGTACCTGTCCGTACAGTTTGTACGGTGATGTGGCAGGGCCGTACCATCTATATGGTGACATGGCAGGTGGATGACATGGCACATTTTCATTGGTTGATGTTGGCGAGTAGCGTGTTGACACGTGTCCGGTTTATGGAGAATAATAAGGAGACACGTGGCCCAATCCATGGGTGCCACGTGTCCCCCCTCACTGTTTGGTTATATGTAAAATTTTTATGGGAGTCCGCGGGGTTCAACCTTGGGACCACCCCCATTGTTAAAGCTTTGACAATTCTCCGCTAACCATTATGCCGCCACATGAACCTTGTTAGTAATATGGTTTTACTATTATTTAACGTTGATATATGTTGGATGCAAAGGGGGGTAGGGCTGGGGCTTAGCCCTGACCCGAGGACACATTGTAATACATATGACCATATATATATTGGCCCGACCATTGGCGCGCACATTGCATTGAATTGCAATGTATTGCAATATTACATTGCATACATATATACCATAGTTTTCATATTATATTAAACATGTGCGCGGGGTTTGAAACCATAACCTTTGGTTAAATGTGCGTGTATGTAACCCATGGTTTGACCGGTGGATTAACCGTGCGAGAGTTACAGGGTTTCAAATGGTTCAACCACCCGTTTTCCTAGCCCAAGGTTCCATGCGCCATGTGCCTAGGTGCCGAGGTGGTTAGGGGCTGGCGCACCCTTAATCGTCCTACGTTTTGTACCGATGCGCGGTTTCATACGGGATTGATTTTTTACACTTAAAAGAGCGTGTGAGTCAGGTTTGTTGAAGGAGGGTGTGAATTGTAGAACCAGAGACAACAAAGTTGAAGAGGGAGACTTTCAGGAGGCCTAACTTCTTCATTTTTCGACCGATTGAGGTGCCAAAAGAGCCCAGATAGGGGTTTTGGGACGCTAGGAAGCCATTGGAGTAGTCGGTTTGTCATTTTGAGCATTATAAGACATGTTTTTGAGCACTTTTTGAGAAATTAATAATAATGATCCATTGGAAGATGGACCAGGAGATGTAGCCCATAAGAGGGGTGAACTCCTTTATCAATTGTTGTCCACATGTGTTTATGTTCATGGTTTATGTTGTTTTCTAAGTGTATTTTTCATAATTAATCCTTAATTTATGTGTTGCAAATTGATCCTATTGCTTTAAACACATAACATTTCACTTGCAATAATTATTCAAGTTTTTCAAGTCTTCTTCATTTTTAGATCATTGACAAGTTTTCTAAAATGGCACATTTTATCCCATGCCAGAAGACCAACGATGCGACTCATATCACAAATTTGTTTTTCAAGGAGGTTGTTAGACTTCATGGTTTACCCAGAAGCATAGTATCGGACAGGGATACAAAATTCATTGGACATTTCTAGAGTACACTCTGGGAGAAGATGAGAACAAACTTGATGTTTAGTTCTGCCTATCATCTTCAGACGGATGGGAAAACAGAGGTGGTAAATAGAAGTCTGGGAGACTTGCTAATAAGCTTGGTGACATAGCACCACAACAACTCGGACAATGTGTTACCACAGGCATAGTTCGCATACAACGACTCAGTGAACATAAGCACAGGCGAAAGTCCATTTGATATTGTATACAGAAGGCAGCCAAGAGGAGTATCTGAACAGAGGGACTCAGAGAAGATAATGACCAAGAGTGCAAGTGCTGAAGAATTCACAGAGGCGATGGAAGAACTTCACAGCAGGGTGAAGGAGCGATTGCTAGAATCAAACCAAGAATATAAGCGCAAATCAGATCAACATTGGAGACAACTTCAGTTCGAAGTTGGTGATCTAGTTCTGGCACATCTGAGGAAGGAAAGGTTCCCAAGGGGAACATACAACAAGTTAAAAATGAAGAAAATTGAGCCATGCAAAGTCCTAAAGAAATTAGGAGAAAACACTTATGAAATTGAGTTTTCGGATGAGATTGGAATATCTTTGACATTCAATGTCTCAGACTTATATCCATATAAGGCTAAGGAAGCAAGAGCTGGGAGTGATGAACAACCAGAGGTCCAGTGGCAGAAGCAGATGCTGATTACAGAGAAGCCATAGATGGAGCATATACTTAACAAGAGAGTGAGAAAAAAGACTAGGTGGAAGCAATACTTCGAGTATCTGGTCAAATGGAAGAACCATCCAGTGGAAGATGCTAGCTAGGAGACTGAAGCAGTGATTCAAAAGCATGGACAAACCATGCAGGAGCTCATAGATAGGATCCCATGAAAGTTTTCAAGTCGAGGAGTATGATGCAGGAGCATCACCAACTCATCAAGCGAGCGAACACATCAAGCGGAGATCAGTTGGATAAACAAACCCAAATTTTTGAAGTGCTTTGGGATTGTAGCGCAAGTATTTAATGAACTATTTATGAAGGTGCATTGTATATTGTATTGGACCTTGAGCCTTAAGCTCTCGTCCTTTGGTAGATAGTCGGCATTTAATAGATTTAATGCTGGTAGATAGGATGTTTAAGTGTAGATTTGATAGTTTAGAGTTTGAGAGGGAAAACGGATATAGACACTCTCATTGTGCATTGTATTATTATCAACCCAGGAGAAGAGAAGAGCAAGCAGATAACATTGTATGAAGAACACCCATGTACAGAAATTTGAATTAATAGAAAGAAGATTTGATTCAAGCTCGTGGTTTGTGTTGTTTTCTCTGTGTATTGATGTTGTGCTCATGAATGTTTTCTTTCTTGTTATGCATTTGCTTTGTATATGTTTTCCATGTGATATCATGTTTCTAACTGAAGTCTGAAAGGGAGAGAGAGTGAATTTCAATTGTTTCTCTACCTGAGCCAGGAGATTCCTGCAAGGTGTGCAGTTGAATTCATCCGCAAGGAGTGCGTTGATGAAGGATCAGTAGTTTAACTCTTGTTCTCATTCACCCAAAAGTGGTAGTGGGTTGTTGAAGTGGTGCAAGGAGTGTGCAGGCTGAAGAAGAAGTCTCAGTTGTAAGTCTGAGGAAAGGAGATCAAAGACTACTGCTACATGAAGTGCGCAAAGTTGGTAATATTCAACACTTGGGAAGTTGTTGAATGTTGAGTGCAAGGAGTGCGCGCAAGTTCCTCTGAAAGAATTAGAGTGGAAAAGCTCAGGAGGTGTAGCACCCTCATGATATCGTTAAAGGAAAGCACAGGAGGTTGTGCCGAGGAAGGTTTGAGTAGGAGATGCAAGTGCGAGTGTCAGAGGACAAGTTCTGAGAAAGGACATTTAGCCTTCTCAAGAAATCCTCAAGGAGGAGGAATCGACGGGAAGGATTCACAGAGGAAACCAGTGAAATTCTATCAGCTGTTAGATCTCGAGAAGTTGCATCGGGGTTAATGCCTAAGGAGTAGAGGAATAACCTGGAGGAGACATCGGGATATTGGCGTCATCAGGTTTTTATAGGGTAAGAATCGGAGACCTTGAAGGTCCTGAAATCCCGAGAAGGAATCCTAACCATTGATCTCGACAGGACACGTGTCAAGGAGTCAGGGAGCCATTGGGGTTCAGCCCATCGGAGAATCGGGGCTCTCAAGGACATAGAACTCTTGCATATTGGAATCGCGATTCGTGATTTCCCGATGGGAGTTTTGTACCATCCATCGGCAAGGATGCATGGCAGGAGATCCTTACGAGTTGGCGTTTGGAGTGTCAGAGTTTCTAGAGACATAGAACTCTCGAAGGTAGGAATCGCGATCCGTGATTTCCCGATTGGATTAGAACCGTTGATCACAGTAGGGACACGTGTCAAGAGATCTCGGGGAGTCAGAGTTTGGGATATTGGGGTTTCCGGAGTCATGAAACTCTTACACAATGAAATCGCGATCTGTGATTTCCCGACATGGTCGGATTTGTTCGATATGAGGGACGCATGTCCGAGGATCCAAAGGAGTCGGGGTTCAGCATTTTGGGGTTTTCGCATGCAAAGGAATTGATTCATTAGAAATCGTGATTTTGAGATACCCGATAGAGCGACAGGGAAGCGGTGAGGTGGAGGAGAGCACTTGCACGTGCATTGGGGTTCGACATTTAGGGATTCTCAGTGATGAGAAACTCACAACAGGAGAAGTCACAAAATCCCGAAACGCGACGGTCCCACAGTCACAGCATTTCAGTGGAGGATAGGTGTCATCCATATCGGAATTCGAGACTTGGAAGGGTCTATGAAATTGTGCAACAGAAATCATGAAATTCTGAAACGCGATTTCCTAATCACCATAGGAGTGTGGGCCATAGGTACCAGAGTAGAGGACAGGTGGCATCAGAAATTGGAGAATCGGAAATCCCAAGGGCATAAGTCCTACGCATTCCAATTTTGCGAAGTCCGAAACTCTGATATGGGATAAGACCGTGGTCTTATGGACTAGCAGGTCACATGTGGAAAGAGTTAGCTGGAGGGGGGCTAAGGAGTGCAGAGGTACCATTGCAGATCGAGAATTGGGGATCTGTGAGGTGAGTGATTCACAACCTTGTCAGTACCGATTTCCTAATCAAGAGAATTCTCAACAAAAGCAAGGAACACGTGGGTTAATGTTCATCGGGATTCGGGGATTGGTAAGACCCGATCCGGTGGCTTAAGGACTCGTGATCGCGCGAGGTTCGATTTCCTAATTTTGATAGGGAGATCATAAAGGAAATTTTTGTGGGTGACAAAGTCCCAAAAGGGGTTTTGAAGAGCATTCTATCTCTTCAGGCCTAAGGAAGAGAAGGTCCTAGTGGGAGTGGACGTGCCAGTGGCGCGTTTGCATCAGAGATCCCTTGGGCAGGGAATTTGGTGGATTGGCAGGGCATTTTGGGCATGATAAGACATTTGCAAAGCTGAGTGAAGCATAATTTTTTCCAGGGATGCAGTCAGAAGTCAAGAAGTTTGTTGAAAGATGTAGAATTTGCCAGCATTCAAAGGGCAGGAAGTAGAATGCAGGACTCTATCAATCATTATCCATACCCGAAAGGCCATGGGATGAAATTAGCATGGATTTCATATTGGGATTGCCTAGGACACAAAGAGGACATGATTCGATATTTGTGGTGGTTGACAAGTTTTATAAAATGGCACATTTTATCCCATGCCAGAATACCAGCGATGCGACTCATATCGCAAATTTGTTTTTCAAGGAGGTTGTTAGACTTCATGGTTTACCGAGAAGCATAGTATCAGACAGGGATACGATATTCATTGGACATTTCTGGAGGAAATTCTGGAAGAAGATGAGAACTAACTTGATGTTTAGTTCTGCCTATCATCCTCAGATGGATGGGAAAACAGAGGTGGTAAATAGAAGTCTGGGAGACTTGCTAAGAAGCTTGGTGACAGAGCACCACAATAGCTGGGACAATGTGTTGCCACAGGTAGAGTTCGCATACAATGACTCAGTGAACAGAAGCATAGGAAAAATTCCATTTGAGATTGTATACAGCAGGCAGTCAAGAGGAGTATTTGAACTGAGGGACTCATAGCAGATAATGACCAAGAGCGCAAGTGCTGAAGAATTCACAGAGGCGATGGAAGAACTTCACAGCAAGGTGAAGGAGTGATTGCTGGAATCAAGCCAAGAATATAAGCGCAGAGCGGATCAGCATCGGAGACAACTTCAGTTTGAAGTTGGTGATCTAGTTCTAGCACATCTGAGGAAGGAAAGGTTCCCAAGGGGAACATACAACAAGTTAAAAATGAAGAAAATTGGGCCATGCAGAGTCCTAAATAAATTAGGAGAAAACGCTTATGAAATTGAGTTGTCAGATGAGATCAAACTATCTCTGACATTCAATGTCTCAGACTTATATCCATATAAGGTTGAGGAAGTAGGAGCTAGGAGTGATGAACAACCAGAGGTCCAGTGGCAGAAGCATATGCCGATTGTAGAGAAGTCACAGATGGAGCGTATACTTGACAACAGAGTGAGCAAAAAGACCAGGCAGAAGCAATACTTCGAGTATTTGGTCAAATGGAAGAACCATCCAGTGGAAGATGCCAGCCGGGAGACTGAAGTAGTGATTCAAAAGCATGGACAGACCATGCAGGAGCTCATGAATAGGATCCCATGAAAGTTTTCAATCCAAGGAGTATGATGCAGGAGCATCGCCAACTCATCAAGCAAGCCAGCACATCAGGCGGAGATCAGCTGGATAAACAAACCCAAATTTTTGAAGTGCTTTGGGATTGTAGCACAAGTCTTTAATGAACTATTTATGAAGGCACATTGTATATTGTATTGGACCTTGAGCCTTAAGCTCTTGTCCTTTGGTAGATAGTCGACATTTAATAGATTTAATGCTGGTAGATAGGATGTTTAAGTCTAGATTTGATAGTTTAGAGTTTGAGAGGGAAAACGGATATAGACACCCTCATTGTGCATTGTATTATTATCAACCCAGGAGAAGAGAAGAGCAAGTAGAGAACATTGTATGAATAACACCCATGTACATGCATTTGAATTAATAGAAAGAAGCTTTGATTCAAGCTCATGGTTTGTGTTGTTTTCTCTGTGTATTGATGTTGTGCTCATGAATGTTTGCTTTCTTGTTATGCATTTGCTTTGTATATGCTGTGCATTTGATTTCATGTTTCTAACTGAAGTCTGAAAGGGAGAGAGAGTGAAGTTCAATTGTTTCTCTAACTGAGCCAGGAGATTCCTGCAAGGTGTGCAATTGAATTCATCTGCAAGGAGTGCGTTGATGAAGGCTCGGTAGTTTAACTCTTGTTCTCATTCACCCAGAAGTGTTAGTGGGTTGTTGAAGTGGTGTAAGGAGTGCGCAGGATGAAGAAGAAGTCTCAGTTGTAAATATGAGAAAAGGAGATCAAAGACTACTGCTGCAAGAAGTGCGCAGAGTCGGTAAGATTCAACACTTGGGAAGTTGTTGAATGTTGAGCGCAAGGAGTGCACGTAAGTTCCTCTGAAAGAATCAGAGTGGAAAATCTCAGGAGGTGTAGCACCCTCGTGATATCGTTAAAGGAAATCACAGAAGGTTGTGTCGAGGAAGGTTTGAGTAGGAGATGCGAATGTAGGTGTCAGAGGACGAGTTTTGAGATAGGACATTTAGCCTTCTCAAGAAATCCTCAAGGAGGAGGAATCGACGGGAAGGATTCACAGAGGAAACCGGCAAAATTTCATCAGCTGTTAGATCTCGAGAAGTTGCATTGGGGTTAAGCCCTAAAGAGCAGAGGAAGAACTCGGAGGAGACATCGGGATATTGGCGTCGTCAAATTTTTATAGGGTAAGAATCAAAGACCTTGAAAGTCCCAAAATCCCGAGAAGGAATCCTAGCCATTGATCTCGAAAGGACATGTGTCAAGGAGTCAGGGAGCTATCGGGGTTCAGCCCATCAGAGAATCGAGGTTCTCGAGGACATAGAACTCTCACATATTGGAATCGCGATTAGCGATTTTCTGACGGGAGTTTTGAACTGTCCATTGGCGAGGACGCGTGGCAGGAGATCCTTATGAGTCGACGTTTGGAGCATCGGAGTTTCCATTGACATAGAACTCTTGAAGGTAGGAATTACGATCCACAATTTCTCGATTGGATTAGAACCATTGATCACAGTAGGCACACATATCGAGAGATCCTAGGGAGTCAGAGTTCAGGATATCGGGGTTTCCGGAGTCGTGAAACTGTTGCACAATGAAATCGCGATCCGCGATTTCTTGACATGGTCGGAGCCATTCGATCTGAGGGACGCGTGTCTGAGGATCCAAAGGAGTCGAGGTTCAACATTTTGGGGTTTCTGGATGCAAAGGAATTGATGAATTAGAAATCACAATTTCACGATACCCGATAGAGCGACAGGGAAGTGGTGACGTGGACGAGAGCGCTCGTACATGCATCGGGGTTCAACATTTCAGGATTCTCGGTGAAAAGAAACTCATGACAGGAGAAGTTACTAAATCCTGAAACACGACGGTCCCACAGTCACAACATTTCAGTGGAGTAAATGTGTCATCCATATTGGAATTCAGGACTTGGAAGGGTCTGTTGAATTGTGCAATAGAAATCGCGAAATTCCAAAACGTGATTTCCTGATCACCATAGGAGTGTGGGCCACAGGTACCAGAGTAGAGGACATGTGGCATTGAAAATCGGAGAATTGAAAATCCCAAGGGCGTAAGTTCTACGCATTCCAATTCCGCGAAGTCCAAAACTTTGATATGGGATAAGACCGTGGTCTTATGGACTAGCAGGTCACATGCAGGAAGAGTTAGCCAGAGGGGGGCTAAGGAGTGCAGAGGTACCATCGCAGATTAGGAATCGGGGATCCATGAGGTGAGTGATTCATGACCTTGTGAGTATCGATTTCCCGATCAGGAGAATTCCTGACAGAAGCAAGGAACACATGGGTTAATGTTCATCGGGATTCGGGGATTGGTAAGACCTGATCCAGTGGCTGAAGGACTCGCGATCGTGTGAGGTCCGATTTCTCGATTTTGATAGGGAGATCATAAAGGAATTTTTTGTGGGTGACAAAGTCCCGAAAGGGGTTTTGAAGATCATTCTAGCTCTTCAGGCCTAAGGAAGAGAAGGTCCTGGTGGGAGTGGACGTGCCAGTGGCACATTTGCATCAGAGTGGTATCAGAGAAAAGTTATCTCTTTGCTTTCTGTAGCAGAGAGGAAAGGAAAATTTTACCACGCCTCTGAGGAGAGAAATACAATCACCCGATCTAGAGGATAGGGGAAACCAGAGAGGAAGAGGGAGACAAGCACAAAATCCAGATATGGAGAGGCAGATACGTGATCTCCGAGCGATATTAGAAGATATGGAAGTAGTGTAGAGATGCACAGCCAGTGATGGAGATCTGAGTGACTCTGAAGGTGAAGTTGAAGCTGAAAAACAAGTTGAAGTTGCAGCAGAAGATGAAGCTAATGAGCGTTTAATTAAGGCTATCACTTGGATGAGTTCGAAAACAAAGTTGGACATTCCAGCTTATGAAGGGAATCTGGATGCAGAAGAGATTTTAGACTGGATTAGAGCTCTTGACACCTACTTTGATTATGAGGATATCGAAGGGGATAAGAAGGTTAGGCATGCTGTCACATGACTGAAGGGACACACAGCATTATGGTGGGATGAACTTCAAGCAGATAGACGTTCCAAAGGAAAGAAAAATATCAAAAGATGGGATTGAATGATTGCGAAGATGAAGGCAAAATTCATCCCAAGGGATTATCAAATCACACTCTTCAGGAGAATGCAGAACCTGAGACAGAAGTTGATGACAGTAAAGGAGTATATTGAGGAATTTTACAAGCTCAATATCAGAGCAGGTCATCGGGAGAGTGATGATGAAAAATTTTCCAGGTATATGAATGGTTTGAGATACGATATCCAGGATGAGATGAGTATGAAAACCATCAGAATGGTGGAGGATGCATATCAAATGGCATTGAAAGCTGAGGAAAATCTAAGCCGTAAGCCAGCACAGTGAGGCTGAGGTAGGAGCCAGCCAAAAGGTAAGTCAGTTGCTCAAGATAGGTTCCATAAATCTAAGGATGACTAGAAGAAGCCTCAGATGAGAACAAAAAGAGGTGGAAGTTCACAACGAGGCCAACACGATGAACAACGAAGGCAACAAACAAAATAGAGCAGAGGATACACTGATAATAAAACATTTCCTCATACCAGAGGTAGAGGTAGAGGCAGAGGTGGAGTCATCACATGCTTCACGTGTGGAAAGAATGGACACAAGGCAGTTGACTGTCCAGATAGGAAGAAGGATGGAGGAGAAGCTTACATTGTCGAGGCACAAAGGCGAGATGCTGAAGCAGAAGACGCAGAAGATGGAAGGTTGTTGATGATGTGTAAGGTTCTCTTAACACCCAAGAAGGAGGCGAAGGGCACAGCTCAAAGAAACAGAGTTTTCAAAACCACATGCAAGACCAAAGATAGGAAGTGCAAGGTTATTGTGGATAGTGGAAGCATAGATAATCTCGTTTCAACCGAGATGGTGGAGAAACTAGAGTTGGAGACAACTGATCACCCGAGTCCATATAAAGTCTCATGGCTACAGAAGGGACATTAGGTAAGTGTCACTAAACAATGCTTAGTTGACATCAAGATAGGAGGATATAATAATAAAATACTCTGTGATGTTATTCCTATGGATGTATGTCATTTATTGCTAGGCAGACCATGGCAATATGACAGGAACGTAATTCATGATGGGAAGATGAATATGTATACTTTGGAGAAGAATGGAAGAACACATATGCTACTTCCAATTAAAGACAAAGAAGTAAAACCAGAACCAAGGAATACTGTACTTCTCATGAGTGGGAAGGAACTTTTGGCGGAAGTAAAGAAGAAGGAAGATCCACAATTCTTTGTGGTCAGGAAACCAAAAATCGTTCTGACCAGCACAAGAGTGGATGACTTGCCTGAAGAAATTCAGGAACTATTGGAGGAGTTCGCTAACATTGTGGTAGACGAATTACCTCATTCGTTGCCACCAGTGAGGAGTGTGAGTCATCATATAGACCTCATACCAGGATCCAGTTTGCCAAACAAAGTTGCGTACAGGTTGATGCCGCAGGAGAACGAAGAAGTTAAAAGGCAGGTGCAGGAACTATTGGATAAAGGACTGATTAGGGAAAGTTTAAGTTCGTGTGTCATTCCAAAGGTACTGAGTCCAAAGAAAGATGGAGGTTGGAGAATGTGCACTAATTCCAGAGCCATTAACAAGATAACAATCAGATACAGGTTTCCATTGCCACGAATGGATGACTTGATGGACTGTTTAAGTGGAGCAAATTTTTTTTCAAAGGTTGATTTGAAAAGCGGATACCATTAGATTCGCATGAGGGAAGGCGATGAGTGGAAGACAACATTCAAAACCAACGAAGGGTTGTACGAATGGCTAGTCATGCCATTTGTCTTGACGAATGCACCGAGTACCTTTATGAGGCTGATGAATGAAGTGTTGAAGGAATTCATTGGTAAGTTTGTCATTGTTTATCTAGATGACATATTGATTTTCAGCAAAACAAAAGAAGAACATCTAAAGCATTTAGCTGCAGTAATGAAGAAGCTACAGTAGGAGAAGTTGTTGATCAATATGAGGAAATCTTCATTTATGAAGACAGAACTCATTTACTTGGGATTTTTCATATCAGCAAATGAATTAAAGATGGATCCAAGTAAAGTGGAGGTAATTAAAAATTGGCCACCACCAAGAAATATTTTCGAGGTGAGAAGTTTTCATGGTTTAGCTAGTGTCTACCGGAAATTTATCAGGAATTTTAGTGGAATTAGCGCAGCTATGATGGATACCGTCAAAAAAAGACATAAATATTTTCATTGGACTGAAGAGGCAGAGAAGAGTTTCAACCTATTGAAATGAAAGATCATGGAACAACCGGTTTTGGTGTTGCCAGATTTTACGAAAGTGTTCCAGGTGAAATGTGATGCAAGTGGCTTTGCCATAGGAGTGGTTTTGAGTCAAGAGGATAGACCTATTGCATATTTCAGCGAGAAACTGGATGAGGCAAAGGTGAAGTACTCCACGTATGATAAAGAATTTTATGCTATCATACAGACATTGAATAAGTGGAGGCATTACTTGGTCCCAAAAGAATTTGTTTTGTATAGTGATAATCATGCATTGCAGTTTGTGACCCAATAGGAGAAGTTGAATCAAAAACATGCAAAATGGGTAGACTATATGTAGAATTTTACATTTGTAATTAAACACATTTCAGGTACTGCTAATAAAGTGGCTGATACTTTGAGCAGGAAGTGTTTTTTGCTGCAGGAGTTCCGAGTCAAAACATTAGGTTTCGAAAATCTTAGGGACATGTATACAGGTGATGCAGATTTCACAGAGGCATATGAAGTAGCTGAGAATCCAGTTCTCAGAGACAGAAGCCCATGGATAGATTACATGATCCAAAATGGACTGTTGTTCAGAGGAAATCAATTATGCATTCCAAATTGATCCATGAGGGAGAATTTGTTAAAGGAGAAACACAGTGGTGGATTGGCAGGGCATTTTGGCCATGAAAAGACATTTGCAAAGCTGAGAAAAGAATACTTTTGGCCAGGGATGCGGTCGGAAGTCAAGAATTTTGTTGACAAATGTAGAATTTGCCAGCATTCAAAGGGCAGGAAGAAGAATGTGGGACTCTATCAATCATTACCCATACCCAAAAGGCCCTGGGATGAAATTAGCATGGATTTCGTATTGGGATTGCCTAGGACACAAAGAGAACATGATTCGATCTTTGTGGTGGTTGACAGGTTTTCTAAAATGGCACATTTTATCCCATGCCAGAAGACTAGTGATTTGACTCATATCGCAAATTTGTTTTTCAAGGAGGTTGTTAGACTTCATGGTTTACCCAGAAGCATAGTATCGGACAAGGATACAAAATTCATTGGACATTTTTGAAGGACACTCTGGAAGAAGATGAGAACTAACTTGATGTTTAGTTCTACCTATCATCCTCAGACGGATGGGCTAACAGAGGTGGTAAATAGAAGTCTGGGATACTTGCTAAGAAGCTTGGTGACAGAGCACCACAACAGTTGGGACAATGTGTTGCCACATGCAGAGTTCGCATACAATGACTCAGTGAATAGAAGCACAGGAAAAAGTCCATTTGAGATCGTATATGGCAGGTATCCAAGAGGAGTATCTGAACTGAGGGAATCAAAGCAGATAATGACCAAGAGTGCAAGTGCTGAAGAATTCACAGAGGCAATGGAAGAACTTCACAGCAGGGTGAAGGAGCGATTGCTAGAATCAAACCAAGAATATAAGCACAGAGTGGATCAGCATCGGAGACAACTTCAGTTTGAAGTTGGTGATCTAGTTCTCGCACATATGAGGAAGGAAAGGTTCCCATGGGGAACATACAACAAGTTAAAAATGAAGAAAATTGGGCCATGTAGAGTCCTAAATAAATTAGGAGAAAATGCTTATGAAATTGAGTTGCTGGATGAGATCGGAATATCTCCGACATTCAATGTCTCAGACTTATATCCATATAAGGCTGAGGAAGTAGGAGCTGGGAGTGATGAACAGCCAGAGGTCCAGTGGCAGAAGAAGATGCCAATTGCAAAGAAGTCACAGATGTAGCATATACTTGACAAGAGAGTGAGCAAAAAGACCAGGCGGAAGCAATACTTCGCGTATCTGGTCAAATGGAAGAACCATCCAGTGGAAAATGCCAGCTAGGAGACTGAAGCAGTGATTCAAAAGAATGGACATACCGTGCAGGAGCTCATGGACATGAGCCCATAAAAGTTTTCAAGCCGAGGAGTATGATGCAGGAGCATCGCCAACTCATCAAGCAAGCCAACACATCAAGCGGAGATCAGCTGGATAAACAAACCCAAATTTTTGAAGTGCTTTGGGATTGTAGTGCAAGTCTTTAATGAACTATTTATGAAGGCACATTGTATATTGTATTGGAACTTGAGCCTTAAGCTCTCGTCCTTTGGTAGATAGTCGGCATTTAATAGATTTAATGCTGGTAGATAGGATGTTTAAGTGTAGATTTGATAGTTTAGAGTTTGAGAGGGAAAACGGATATAGACACCCTCATTGTGCATTGTATTATTATCAACCCAAGAGAAGAGAATAGCAAGCAGAGAACATTGTATGAAGAACACACATGTACAGGCATTTGAATTAATAGAAAGAAGCTTTGATTCATGCTCATGGTTTGTGTTGTTTTCTCTGTATAATGATGTTGTGCTCATGAATGTTTTCTTTCTTGTTATGCATTTTCTTTGTGTATGCTATGTATGTGATTTCATGTTTCTAACTGAAGTCTGAAAGGGAGAGAGAGTGAAGTTCAATTGTTTCTCTACCTGAGCCAGGAGATTCCTGCAAGGTGTGCAGTTGAATTCATCTACAAGGAGTGCGTTGATGAAGGCTCAGTAGTTTAACTCTTGTTCTCATTCAACCATAAGTGGTAGTGGGTTGTTGAAGCGGTGCAAGGAGTACGCAGGATGAAGAAGAAGCCTCATTTTTAAATCTGAGCAAAGGAGATCAAAGACTGCTGCTGCAGGAAGTGCACAGAGTCGATAAGATTCAACATTTGGGAAGTTGTTGAATGTTGAGCGCAAGGAGTGCGCGCAAGTTCCTCTGAAAGAATCAGAGTGGAAAAGCTCAGGAGGTGTAGCACCCTCATGATATCATTAAAGGAAATCACAGGAGGTTGTGCCGAGGAAGGTTTGAGTAGGAGATGTGAGTGCAGGTGTTAGAGGACAAGTTATAAGAAAGGACATTTAGCCTTCTCAAGAAATCCTCAAGGAGGAGGAATTGATGGGCAGGATTCGCAGAGGAAACCAGTGAAATTCCATCAGTCGTTAGATCTTGAGAAGTTGCACTGGGGTTAATCCCTAAGGAGCAGAGGAAGAACCCGGAGGAGACATCAGGATATTGGCGTCATCGGGTTTTTATAGTGTAGGAATCGGAGACCTTGAAAGTCCCAAAATCTCGAGAAGGAATCCTAGCCGTTGATCTCGATAGGACACGTGTCAAGGAGTCAAGGAGCCATTAGGGTTCAGCCCATCAGAGAATCAGGGTTCTCGAGGACATAGAACTCTCGCATATTGGAATCGCGATTCACGATTTCCCGACGGGAGTTTTGAACCGTCCATCGGCGAGGATGCATGGCAGGAGATCCTTATGAGTCGGTGTTTGGAGCATCGGAGTTTCCAGAGACATAGAACTCTCGAAGGTAGGAATCGTGATCCACGATTTCCCGATTGGATCAGAACTATTGATCACAGTAGGGACACTTTTCGAGAGATCTCGGGGAGTCGGAGTTCGGGATATCGGGGTTTCCAGAGTCGTGAAACTCTTGCACAATGAAATCATGATCCACAATTTCTCGACACGGTCGGAGCCATTCGATCTAAGGGATGCGTGTCCAAGGATCCAAAGGATTTGGGGTTCGGCATTTTGGGGTTTCCGCATGTAAAGGAATTGATGCATTAGAAATTGCAATTTCGTGATACCCGATAGAGCGACAGGGAAGCGGTGACATGGAGGAGGGTGCTCGCACGTGCATCGAGGTTCAACATTTCGGGATTCTTAGTGACAAGAAACTCACGACAAGAAAAGTCACAAAATCCTGAAATGCGACGTTCCCATAGTCACAGCATTTCAGTGGAGGACAGGTGTCATCCATATCAGAATTCGGGACTTGGAAGGGTCTATGAAATTGTGCAACAGAAATCGCAAAATTTCGAAACGTGATTTCCCAATCACCATAGGAGTGTGGGCCACAGGTACCAGAGTAAAGGATAGGTGGCATCGAAAATCGGAGAATTGAAAATCCCAAGGGTGTACGTTCTATGCATTCCAATTCCGCGAAGTCCGAAACTCTGATATGGGATAAGACCATGGTCTTATGGACTAGCAGGTCACATGCGGAAAGAGTTAGCCGAAGGGGGGCTAAGGAGTGCAGAGGTACCATCGCAGATCAGGAATCGAGGATCTGTGAGGTGAGTGATTCACGACCTCGTGAGTACTGATTTCCTAATCGGGAGAATTCCCGACAGAAGCAAGGAACAGGTAGGTTAATGTTCATTGGGATTCGGGGATTGGTAAGACCTGATTCGGTGGCTGAAGGACTCGTGATCGTGCGAGGTCCGATTTCCCGATTTTTATAGGGAGATCATAAAGGAATTTTTTGTGGGTGACAAAGTCCTGAAAGGGGTTTTGAAAATCATTCTAGCTCTTCAGGCCTAAGGAAGAGAAGGTCCTGGTGGAAGCGGACATGTCGGTGGTGCATTTGCATCACTATCTTTGTATATCATTAGGTTTTGATAAAGATTTTTTTGTTTTGACAATTTATTAATTATTTGTTTCAAGAACTTTGTAGTTAGGTTTTCTATAGTTATGTGCTATGCTTCAAGCTCTATGTAAAGTTATCTGTTTATATTTTATTAATATACGTTATTATCTCTTAATATTGTAGGTGATTAATTTTGACATCAAAAACCTAATGCATCTAATTATTTATAGGAATTGAGATTCATTATGTTCAACTCTCTTCCATTTACAAGTTTTTGGATTTCCTTTTTATGATGGATTTTCTTTGTAACTTGTAACCAGTATTGGGAAGGCCTAACTCATATGAAATGTTGCCATTATTTTTTATCCTATGGGGCACATTGATGTGAGTCATAGTATATAGGGTTTCCTTCATATAGGTGGAAATATGAACACACATTAACCTTCAAATAATCCTCTATATGGTGGGACCTACTAAACAGGTATCCTTCCACATGAAAGAGGAAAGAGTGTCAAAGGGTGCAAAGACAATGCTACATGTGCTACCCATTAGTTATATTTCATTTAATAAGAAATGGATAGGTGTGATTTATGAGAATGGTATAGTCAAATAACAAATCAACCTATTAAACTAGTGGAGGACATATCACACCATAACTCAAGTGTATCTAGTTTGGCACAAACTCACATTAGAACTGGGTTTATTGCATGGATGGTAATATATATATATATATATATATATATATATATATATATATATATATGGAATTTTAATGTAAGTGTTTTATTCTTATACCATATTTATGGTTAAGGTGTGGGAAGATTGAATCACTTGATCTTAAATTTTTATTTCTTTCAAACCTTTAACTTTGTGAATTCTGAAATCCATGGCATAGAGACAAGATGTTGTGTTTTTTTTTTTTTTTTTTTTTTTTTTTTTTTTTTTGAGATAATAAGATTTTCAAAGATTCAAGTGAAATTAAAAATTCTTGGTCATGTATTTTTCACAATTACAAATTCATGGAAGAGAGTTGGTGCAAGCTAATGATTGTCTCTCATGATGCGTTGTTTTAAATTCAAATATGGAAAAACAACAATTTGTTAACATAAAGGGTTGATTCTAGGTACATTCACAATGGATTTGAATATGGTGTAAGAATATGAAATGTAGGTAAATGAATCTGCATAGTCATGTCTATATGTGTCTATAGTTTCATAGATAATGGATTTGTGTATCATATAGAAAAATAGTGTTAAACATAGAGATATTGAGAGGTATTTAGAAAAATGGTTATTTTAATATATTTGTAGCCAAAACCATGAGGTTTGTCATCCTGAACCAAATTTCGAGGAAATGAACTCATAAAACATGTACGTTAGAGTTATCACTCCCACCCGAAAAAATTTGAAATGAAAATAACATGCACACACTCTAGGAATCTATACACACTTTAGAAACATGCATGCACTTTGGGATGAATATGAATTTCTAGAGAATGCTCATAATTTTATGCATAAATATACCTATTCTCACTTCTTCACCATTTTCCCCTCTTTCCCCACTCTCTCATGTTGACATCTGCTAGTCTCACTTATCTCCCACTCTTATCTCACCTATCTCGCTCCCCTACACATCCACCCTTTTATTCTTATTACCTCCTCCTCCTTTTCCTCTATCACACCACCCTGTCATACCTGTTGGGGAATTGGGTGGAACCTATTATGAAAAAAATGAATAATTGTGTAGATAATTGAAGAAGGAATAACATTTTGAAGATAAAGGTGTTGTCTAAAGACACTATTACAAAACCTAAGAACAAAAAATTGTTATTAGAACATCAAAATGAATATTGGACATTGATATTGGCATTAATTAGAATGACCCATGGGTTATGATATTTACAACCTCAATATCTAACCAATTTCCATGAAATCGAGAGGATTTTGTCCACATATAAATGTTGGTTTTAGAGTCGACTTCGTCAAATTTGCGTTGTGTAGTTGACTCAACAAGGATGATCAACCTGACCATCCATGTGTCTAAATCATAGTCTATTTCTCAGCTAATCAATCCACGAACAAAATTTCTTCAACTATTGGTTGACTGTCTGACCGAAATACGTGTGGACTACTCGACCAACTAATGTAGAGATCTAGTTGATCGCCTGAATGACTATTTCTAGATGTAGGTTGATCGCCTGACCCATTGATTCTAGGAGTGTGATGAACTATCATGAATTGATGTTCCAACACCACTCTATTAGAACATATCTTTGGAGATTTAGGAGGTGAAAATTTGTCATTATGACACCCCCCGATAATTGTATCTTCCTGAATCCCAAGAATTGTATGGATCTTGATAAATATAGATTCAACTAAAGGTTTAAAAAAAATATCAACAACCTCATCATCTATTATGTTCTATAATATTCAAGAGAGATAACATGCTCATGAACTAACCATCTCAAATAGTAAGCATGGAGATGAACATGCTTCATCTTACTATGGGAAACATGGTTGTCAACAACCTATATGGTACTATGATTATCATAGTAGATTGTAGTCAAGGTATGAAAAAGAAGTCCAATTGCTCCCAAAAGTTGTCAGATCTAGACTGCTTTAGTACCTTCTTAAGCAATTCCATGATATTTTTCTCTTGTAGTTGACAAGGAGACTGCCTTATGTTTATTTCAAAACACCATCAACGATCTAGTGTTGAAGCAAAATGTATAGCCAAAAGTGGATTTCTAATCATCATTGTCACCAATCCATTCAGAGTAGGTGAAGTTGACCAACAAATATGAACTTTGACAATACTTCATACCAAAATGAGTAGTACCCTTGAGATAGTGAACAATATTTAGTTTGACTACTTTCTAGTGGCTTTATCTGGGGTCCTACATAAACCAAGAAACCACACTAAAATAAAAGGAAATGTGAGGAAAATGAAAGGCGATATGACACATTAGACTACCACGTCACTCTGGGAGGTCAATTTTCCATGAGATATCCACACTTTACATTCAAAAACTCCTGAAGAGTCGAAGTGCTAGCGACATGTAGAACTCATCTACATAGACACATAATGCTCATCTACGATGACATATATCATTCATCTGTGGTGACATGTGGCACCCATTGGTCACTGACATGTGGCACTCATTTCAGTCATTTTCAGCATTCCATTTTCCCATTCTAGGTGACACGTGTCACCCTTATTTTCATGACATGTCACCGGTCATGACGTCATAGCCACCACACCACTCTGGGGAAATTTTCTCCAGGAGATTTTGATCGAGAATTAACATAGTTTCCAAAAGAGCCAGAGTCCAAACTCCTGAACACCAAATGATTAAAGGATAATCCATGGTTAATTAAGATAAACATGATTAGCACTGTGGGAGATTATCACTCTGGGGGATTTCATTTCAAAGCAATAACAATTCTCTGAACCCCTGAAGTGTCAGAGCCATGAACAACCAAAGTGGGTCCCGAACTACCACGACACTTTGTAGCATTGTCACTCTGGAAGATTCTCAAACTTAGCATTCATAGTCATGAACTCCTAAAATAATTATTGATTAAAAGTCTTAATCTCAGGTTAATTATCATAAGTGTTGGTTAATGACTCCGGGCCTCTGGGAGATATGAATATTTTGCGCTCTAAAACTCCCGAATGTCGAAATCCTGTAATGGATTAACTTCGTTAATGGAATATTTTAAAATTTGAAATGGGCATGAAATCAGGGAGCACTAAGCGAGTCAATGTCATCAGATTTCCCATATGGAAGTAGTTCAATGATAACCAACAGGTACATAGGTGGGCGTGAACGCCTAAAACATAAGGTTCGATATACATTATGAGGATTATGCCCTCAAAAAATATAAAAAGGTTCCCTTGGCACATAATTTTGATTAATGTTGGTTGTCATTGATGTCAATCCTTGAAGAAATCCCAATAGCAAAAAGGATGAACTCCAAAGTGGTCCACTTATGGTGAAATCCCTCACGGGAAGATGCTTTGCGGATTGAGTTATTCTAGAAGTATGGTTAGAGAATCCATGATTATTTGTGGAATAATGATATGAAGTTCAGTGAAAATATCCTAGATGGATATTTCTTGTCATTTCATTTTCGGTGGTATGTGGAACGTCACATAACCCCTCACAGATTGAAAGTTATGGACTTACGAAGTTGAAGGACCCTCATATGTCATCTAGAAGCCCCAAAAGGTCAAAGTAATCAAAGTGGTTTAAGAGATTTTAGAAGGTAAATAATAAAGTGAAGTGATGAGTGTACTATAAT
>CBVK0100352726.1:0-20630 GCA_900067695.1 Picea abies
AAAAAATACTTTTATATGTCGGAAGTTGAATAACTTGTGAAAATACAGTTTTTTTTGTCATAAAACAAGCAAAAGTGTAACCCACCTTCATGATTTCACCCTTCTATAATTATTCATATTGACATAAGAATAAACTATTTTCAATTTATATTAGTAATGATACAACCATATGAATAATAAAAATTACAGTATAAGATTCTCAGTATTATAGATGTTACACATTTGAGTTGTAAATTATTTCTTAATAACATAATTAATTTTAATTTTAACATTCAACAATGAAATAATTAAACACATGTCCCTATTGTATGTGAACACAAACACCATAACATATTTCAAATTTTTAGCTCCATGTAATCTCCATTCAAACATGTAACTAACATTTTTCCTTCTCTTGATTTGGTGTTAGTGTGTCTTTTTCTTTTATTCTAATTTCTTTATGTAGTTTAAATATTATATTAATTTGACAAGAACTTTGCATTATGTTTTCGTCTCATTGAATATGTAAAGTTATCGTTATTACAATTTTTTTTAAGAAGGTTATTTTAACTAATTAACTTTTTTTTTTAAGTTACTATATAGTGATTATATGTTGATGATCATGATGTTATTAACATTAACCAAGTTCAAATTTGTTTTTTCAATTATAATAAAAAAAATGGAAAAGAATTATTAGAGTTTTTTAAGAATTTTATTTCTAAAATATTTGAAAGAAGTTTTTTAAAATATTTTCAAATGTATAATGTTTTTTTATAATTTTTTAGTAAATTATAATTTCAATTTAATTGAGTATATAAATAATTTATATTATAATATAATTAAAATAATGATAAAAATTACACTATTTTTAAATATTTTAATCATTATCACAATGTATATTGTATCATCATTCGAATTTAACACTAATTTTAGAGTGGAAAATTTGAGGAAAGATTTGCACCTCAAGATATTTGATCCCTCTCTGTGTTTGATAGATTCACAGTTAGGATGAATCTAGACAAGTTTCGGTTATGGGCGATCACAAAAAAATTGTAAATGATCAACATTTATATATGTATATGTCTAAGATTAATCTGATCATTTGAAATTTACTCACTTTCCTCAATTGGTTGAAAGTAGAGAGAGTATTATCGAGAAGGATCATTGCCAATCTATTTTTTTCATCTTTTAGTATATTGACACAATTTGTAGATGATCCAAATTATGCATATGTATATGGATACTATTAATATGATCATTTGAAATTTACTCACTTTCCTCAGTTGGTTGAAAGTATAGAGAGTATTATTCAAAAAGAACAATGCCAATCTATTTTCTTCATTTTTTAGTATAGTGACACAATTTGTAGATGATCAAAATTATGTACATGTATATGTTTGAGATGAATATGATCATTTTAAATTTACTCAGTTTCATTAGTTTGTTGAGAACATAGAGAGTATTATTCAAAAGTATACTTCAAGAGTTACATGAGGAATAAGTTGAATAGAAATAAAGTAACAATGTTGAATGGTGAAAAATGTACACTAAAATCAATATGTTGATTTCGATGTACATGTCAATATCTATATGTGTTGATTTCAGTATTCATGTCAATTTCTAATGCATTGATTTCAATGCACATGTCTTATATTTATATTTCAATTTTATTCAATTAATAATGCATATGTACAAATCAATTTCTAATGCATTGATTTCAGTGTACATGTCAATTTCAATTTCTATTCAATGTCAATTTATATTTCAATTTCGATTTCTATGTCAATTTCAATTTCAATGTCAATGTCAATTTCTATTTCTATTTCTATTTCAATGTCAATTTCTATTCATTTTGCGCATTGATTTCATTATATACTTAAATTTATAGATACATTGATTTTAGTGTACATGTCAATTTCTAATGCATGTATTTTAGTGTACATGTCAATTTCTAATGCATTTATTTGAGTGTACATGTCAATTTAAATTTCTATTGAGTCTCAATTTCAATTTCACTTCCTATTTCAATGTCAATTTATATTCAATCTTTATTTCTATTTCTATTTCAATTTCTATTTCAATGTCAATTTATATTGAATCTTTATTTCTATTTCAATTTATAATGCATTGGCTCCAGTGTACATTTCAATTTCTATATGCATTGATTTATACATGTCAATTTCTAACGCATTGATTTAAGTGTACATATTGATTTAAATTCATTTTTCTATTTTAATTTCTAATGCATTTATTTCAGTGTACATGTCAAATTCTATTTCTATTCAATATACATATGCATAATTGTTGATTTTTTTGTACATGTCGATTTCAATGTCTAATCAATGTCTATTTCTATTCAATGACGGTTTCAATTTCAATGTCAATTTCTATTCAATGTCAATTTCAATTTCTATTCAATTGCTAACACTGCATTGGTTTTAGTGTACATGTCAATTTCTAATGCATTGATTTCAATGTACATGTCAATTTATATTTCTATTGCATTGATATCAATGTATATGTCAATTTATATTTATATGCAATATAGATATATATAGTTGTTGATTTTAGTGTATATGTCAATTTATAACACATTGATTTCAATGTACATGTCAATTTCAATTTCTAGTCAATGTCAATTTCAATTTCAATTTCAACTTCTATTTCTATTTCAATGTCAATTTCTATTCAATGTTAATTTTAATTTCTATTCAATTTCTAACTCATTGATTTAAATGTACATATGCACTTATTTTAGTGTACATGCCAATTTCTAATGCATTGATTTCTGTGTATATGTCAATATCTATTCAATTTCTATTATATTGATTTCAATTTACATATCAATTTCTATTTATATTCATTATGGATATACATAATTGTTGATTTTACTGTACATGTCAATTTCTAATGCAATGATTTCAATGTACATTTCAATTTTAATTTCTATTCAATGTCAATTTTAATTTCAATTTCATTTCTATGTCAATTTTTATGTCTATTTCTATTTCAAGCATAAAGACTATCTACAATAACCTCATGTTAACAATCCATAACATAAAATTGTGGGTGTATCCAGTCTACAATACATGTTAAGTTGTTTATCATGTGGTTTTATTATTACATGAGCACATATAATTGGTTAAGCATGGTGCAACATATCATAAAATTGCATCTGATATCCATCTTTAGTGTTTTCTCTATAAAATTAATTTTTATATAATATAAGAAGAAAAATTAAATATTATTGTTTAATAATGAAAATGAATTTCATTATAAATTTTAATATAAGTTAAGAAAATGTAATGCTTTATTGTTTAAAGCAAATGTAATATTACCTTCAAATTCAAAGGACAATAAATTAATATATTATATTATATAAATCAATAATTTATAATTTTCCTCTGCCCATGTCGTATTATAGTTACTATATTTTATTTTTTTATTTGCTAGGATTTCAAAAAAGGTTTTGTGGTTCTTTGAGAGAATAGTCTGGCTAGGAAAAGCTTCCCATTAATATACAAAATGGCATATAAAGCATAAAAGATGTATGGAAATTTATCGATGCTGACATGTAGCTGTAAGGTCTGTAGTCTACTATGTTCAAGGGATTCTCTAGTCTTATAATTCGATTACAAGAATTGGAAAAGAAGAGAACCTAAAATCACATTTTCTATCACTAAAATGCAATGCCATTTTAACCATAGAACATGTCTAATTATAAATTTGTGCTATATTCTCTCATTAAATTCAAAAGAGGGAGTTTGAAATATGCAAATTTGAATGATGTAGAACTCATATTCAAATTATAATGATGTAGAGCATTATTTTCACTATTTTCGCGTTGTTGTCTCACTATGCATCATCTTTGATTATCTTGCTAAATTGATAGAGATGGAGTAAGTGTATTAATTTGAATTCAAAGTGTGTTGATTTATTCTTGTAAACTCGGTCAACTAATATAAATTTAATTTTATTTAATCTAAATTCGACTGTATTTTTTTACTCTAAAGTCAACTTTAATTAATTTTTTAATTATTTTTGGTTATGTATGTGACAATATCTCCTCCATACTGGGTTGTAGAGTGCCTCCAGGCGCAATCATCATTGGAAATTAACACTAATTTAAAATTATTTATATATTTAGGTTTTTGAAATAATTAGAATGGTAGTTATTTTATTATTTTTTCAAGTTGAAAATAATAAAGTGTAATAAATATAGAGTGTTTATACTCTTAATTAAAAGGATGAAAAATATTTGGATGGGGTGTTCGCTTGATATATATATCCTGGACAGATGAAGGCACTTTGAGATGCCACTTGGGATCTCGACTCTTGATGTGATACCATGTTAAGAGAGTTTTGTCCCTTTGCTAGCCAAAACATTAACACCCCCTATCTCCCAGAGCATGAGAGGATCTGCATGAGGAATATTGTTGTTCCAAAGGCTATGGAGAACAATAAATATCTCCATTCTCTTGTCCTGACAATAATAAATTAACTCCCTCCATCTCGCTTTCCATGCATTCCCTCATTGAAAGCAAGTAGCCTAATATGGGAGGGGACAGATTCGATTAGTATTCTCATTTTTGCTCGTGGGTTCATCATGGGAAGTTTGAATCCTATTCTTAGAGAAGCTATAAACTACCTCGCTTTCACTATGCTGCATATCCAGGTCCATGGGTGTTTGCGTAGGGGAAGCAATTTGAGAGGGAGAATGATCTCGTCAGCAGAGATCCATAATGTTGTTGTTTATTTCTTGGGAGAGTGGTTCGACTTCTTTTCCTTCCGACTTTGGCTGGGAGCACCATGCTATGTATTGGTAGGAGGCCGTCAAGCTTTGGGGTTGTCAAGTTGAATGGGTGGATTTCAAGGATGTAGATAAGGGTGAAGGTAGCCGACATGGTTCTTTCTCGAGGACCACCTCTTCAGATTGAATTTTTTTTCCTTTTGATTGTCTTGGGTAAAATCATGAAGGTGGATAACACTTTTGTGAGAATCGGGTCTCCAAAATTCCTAGAGACTTTTCTTCAACCGAACTAATACTTCTTTCGGCCGAAAGTCTATTTTTTTCTGTCGAAAAATGTTTCGGTCGAGCCTTTAGAAATCAAATTGAATGGTACCATGACGACGCCCTCGATTTTCATGTACCATATTAGTCAAATGGATTTTTTTTCATTTGGTAACATCTTTTCGGTCGAAAGATTCGTTCGGCCAAAAACTTACTAGCGGGATGGATTTTTTCATTCGGTACCAATGTTTCAGTCGAAAGATTGTTCGGTCGAAACATCTTTCGGTCAAAAGGTTTTTTCATCCGAAAACAACTTTCGGTCGAAAAAGGTTTTATATATTTCTCGCACAACGGTGAGTCCACCTTTTTTTGAATTGTTGAGAGTCTGGTGCATGAGAGGTTGGTCATTGTTGGTCATGGCTACGGTCATTGTTGGTTGATGTTGGTCATGGTCGCTAAGAGTCTGGTGCAGGAGAGGTTGGCAGTCGCTGAGAGTCTGGTGTTGGAGAGTCTTCCCAAAATTTTTGTACTTCAAGGTATTTTTCGTGTACCACCTTTCGTATATATAGTCGCCATAATTAAAGCATCATACATAGCTTGATACGAGTAACATCATGAGCTTTTTAGACCATGGATAACTATTCAGTATGACTACCATATCTTGTTATAGATAGTGTATACATATGACTGATCTTACATTATGTTATATCCCTTTCAGTGCCATTGGTTCCTGTTAAGAAAATTACAAAATATGAAAAGTCTAACTAAATATGAGATATAAGGGAATCTACTAGTAAATCTATATGTTATGGATAAACATATAGATTTGTATTATGAGTAATGTAAATATAGTAGACTACATTTCTTCCCTAATAATGATATGTTTATTAACTAACATGTAACCATTATACCATATCGTAATCAAACCTATGGAATTGACCCTAATCATTACCAAAATTTATGTACTTCAAGGTATTTTTCACATACCACCTTTCATATATACAATCGCCATAGTTAAAGCATCATACATAGCTTGATATGAGTAACATAATGAGCTTGTTAGAGCAAGGGTAATTGTTCAGTATGACTACCATAGCCTGTTATAGATAGTGTATACATATGACTGATCTTACATTATGTTATATCCATTTTAGTGCCATTGGTTCCTGTTAAGCAGATTACAGAATATAAAATGTCTAACTGAATATGAAATATAAGGGAATCTACTAGTAACTCGATATGTTATGGATAAACATACATGTCTGTATTACGAGAAATGTAAACAAAATCGACTACATTGTTTCCCTAATAATGATATGTTTGTTAACTAATAGGAAACCATTATACCATATCGTAATCAAACCTATGGAATTGACTCTAATCATTACCAGTATAAGAAATGGGATAAGCTTGGAGTTACTATGTTACGTTGAGGCAGAGGTATAGAGTAATTATGAGATTTTATATTTTTAAATTGATTTACTTTATTTAACAAATACACTTCAAACTACATAAAATTTGTCAAATAAATACCAACCATCCCTAAAAATAAAAATATCAATTTTTTTAAAATTTGAAAACAATTACTATATTATAAAAGTCATTATGTTTTCATTGTGTTATTATATTTCTATTAGTGTTGTGTTTCAAATTTGTGTGACTGTTTCTTTTTTATAGAGGTTTGTAGATAGTATGTAAAATGTTCCATCTATCTTTCTTTACAACTATGGAACTAATAGCTAGAATAGATGATTGTCCAATCCCCCACCTTAGCATATCCCTCACCTCATCATAGAAATTAGAAGCAATAGCATACGAAACGATCTCAGAGATCTGATTGGAAACTTTTCTAACCTTATTCAACCTATCCGGTTTCACAATGTTTGTTTCCTATACCTGTGGTGCTTATACCCATATCAAATCAGTGTAATGATAGACTCCATGTTTACAGAGGTTGAAGTTGTATTAAGCAATGGGATTCGATCTATGCTTGATTATGGCTAATATGTTGCTTGTACACCTTACTTACTATGGCTAAATGTTCCTCTATTCCATACATAGAGTAAAGGTTTGAATGCTATTACTAGTATAAGCATAGAGCACTTGTTATACTATATTAACTAGTAAGCATTATTTTTATTCTTACTTATTACGGAAAGAGCCAATCAATACTGATACTAATCATATAAAAGGGAATACTAGATAGCTGTAAAACTGTCATAAATAAGAGTATGATCATGATTACTTGCATAACATTCTATACAATACATTGGTTTCACTATTACTCTCTGCTTCTTGGATAAGTGTATAAGTGTTTCCACAATAATCATATATGTATTACTGTTCTATTACATAACTCAACTTATGTGGAATACATCACTAATTACAATATGTATTAATTACGTAAACATCATACTAAGCATTACAGTCACTCTAACCCTTCTACTTAAGCCCATTGATTACTCTGCTTATTTTGTATTTGCCTAATAAATCCCATACTAATCTAAGATACCGTGAACCCTATTGATATTCCATATTAAAGATTATAGGTTTGTAGTAGTTTTTACAAAACAACCAAATAAATTTGACATTTATATTTCACTAGCATCACATTATATAACAACAATGGTCATTGTTTTCTTTCTTTCTTGTATTCTATTCCATTTTTGCACTGTGATGCAAATTGGTATGCACATCACTATCTTACAATGAGGCAACTTGTCTAACCTTATTCAACCAATTCGGTTTCACAATGCTTGTTGCCTATACCCGCGGTGCTTATACCCATATCAAATCAGTGTAATGATAGACTCCATGTTTATAGAGGTTGAATCTGTATTAAGAAATGGGATTCGATCTATGCTTTATTATGGCTAATATGTTGCTTACACCTTACTTACTATGGCTAAAGGTTTGAATGTTATTACTAGTATAAGCATAAAGTAGTTGTTATACCCTATTAACTAGTAATCATTGTTGTTATGCTTACTTATTATGGAAAGGTCCAATCAATACTGATACTAATCATATAAAAGGAAATTGTAGATAGCTGTAAACCTATCATAAATAAGAGTATGATCGTGATTACTTGCACAACATTCTACACAATACATTGGTTTCACTATTTCTCTCTACTTCTTGGATAGGTGTATAAGTGTTTCCATAATAATCACATATGTATTACTGTTCTATTACATAGCTCAACTTATTTGGAATACATCACTAATTAAAGTATGTATTCATTACGTAAACATCATACTAAGCATTACAATCACTCTAATCCTTCTACTTAAGCTCATTGATTACTCTTCTTATCTTGTATCTACCTAATCAATCTCATACTAATCTAAGATACTGTGAACCATATTGATATTCCCTATTAAAGCTTATATGTTTGTAATAGTCTTTACAAAACAACCAAATCAAACTCTATACATGAACTTAACACAACTCCTTCTAAGCTTGTTTCCACGTACCTTATTCTCGTAATCATTAGTACTAATCAATATGAGAAGTAAAAACATAGGTCTTATACTTGTACAATCCCATTGAACCCAGCCTTATTCACTCTTATCTCAATACTTGCACTCAATTCAACCTATTCAATGGAAACAACAGTACTAGTTACAAACATATTGAACTTGTTGATATTAACTAAGTAGTATCTAGTTTACCATAATTATTCATCTGTGTTTAATCATAGTTAATCCCTTCTTCATAGTTTGATTATGAGATCAAACCCTGTGTTCAAAACACAAAATTGGAGATCAAACAATGTGATAATCCCAAATAAAATGAAAGATATTCCGAGGGTGGTGGGTGGGGCAGAGGATGTATCCATTCCAATGATCCCATGATGTTCTGTGTTCCTTGATTGTCTACAGATTTAAATATTCTAATGAAAATTAGCATTATAACCCAAAATTAGATAACAAATTAAGTATTGAAATGAGTTCTAAGTCAAGTCATGATCTGGCCATGCCCAAAGAAAAAGCTGACACTAATACCAATAAATAAATTTTATGTTATTTTTCCATGTTTCAATTTTATTAGATGCATTTATTAAAGTTCTTTAAGTAATTTGCAAGTTCATATATCCTATATCTCAATATTCTATAAGGCACTCGTTAAATTAGCTTTCCTTTGTATTGCATCACCATCTAGGTTTAGAACCTTGGCTTAGAACCATAGGTTTAGGAGTTTGATGGTGGTGGAAAACATTGTAACCTATGTGAGGGATAATGAGTACAAAACATATTAGTTTTTACTCATTATTTCCCTCCATCCCTAATCTCATACTATATTTTGTTGATTATTCTTGAAGAGTGGGACACAAGCATTGTCCTATGCTTTGGTACACCAAGGATGAGTGTCCTTATCCAAGATATACCACAACAAGTTCACTTTGGTAGGAATCTTAAATAATTTAAATAACTCTTTAATAAACATTATAAAAAATTTACCTTCTACATGTTACATGTATAGATTATGTTATAAATTACCTTCTACAATTTACACATAGATATAGATTATCTTCTACATGTTACATTTTCTTTATATTTAAATATTTTCATGTTTATTAGATATAACATCATAGTAAAAAAAATAGTTGTTAGTTTTTTCAATATATGACTTTGATGCTTTGAAGTCGTTATAAATGCTTAAATGCCTTCAAGTTGTTTTATAAATTATATTTTCATTTTATGTTTCTATAACTTATGAAATTTCATATTCATGGATTTTCAAGGATATCTAGATCGAGGTGAGATGTCAAAACATGAGTCTCCAAAAATGCATCGCAAACACTCTAGCCTATCCAATGGAGGAGTAATAGGAACCCCTTCTTTGACTAAGACTTCGAGGACGTCGGAGACCCATATCTCAACAAGGAATGGAAACTTGGGAGGGTCAACTAGTAGTGACCAAAGACAATATAGTCAAAGGAGGAGATTATCAAATGAATATGTGAATAGATAATCCATAGAATGTTCTCAAAATAGTGCTATGGATCCAACTTTCTTAGATAGGTTGCACATTAATACTCCAACACCGGACAATGTAGGGAATACATCACGACAAGAAAATATTTTCGGTAATATATATATATATATATATTGTGTATTTATGTTTATGTTTATATATACATGTTTTTTTTTTAATTTTTTTATGTTTTTTGTTTCTGTTAAATGTAGTAATTAGTTTCAAATGTGTATGTGTAGAGGATGAGTTTATTGCAAGAAAAGATAATGAAAGAGAGAGTGTTTATCATGAAGATTCCATTGTTGGTGAAGATGGTGAAGGTGGATTCATTGGGCGTTATCAAGAAACAAAATATTACACACGTACGTCAACCTATCCCTTAGATGTTGGTGATGAGCTTCCTTGGGAAGGGTATACTAAAGCGATGACCCTCGAACGATGCTTAGGTGTTAAAAACATGCTGCAAAATGATTTGAGGTGCTTGGATCTCCCTCAAGAGAGTAATCAAATATTGAAGATTGTTTTGCATTCACTGCAGAACTTTATGGATGCATATCAAAAGATGGGGCCAACGAATGATAGTTTTATTGATTTGATGAGGAGGCGAAAGTTGGAGGTGATGGGCCCGATAAATGGGAAGTAGTAAAAAATAGAGTTTCAAAAGAAGATGCAATTTCTATGTTCAATTTCAAAGAGGGACCAAAACGAAAAATGTTGAAGGTACAATATTTTAAGCACCCTAGTATAGCAAGACACCTTTATAATATATTTTTGGTAGTGTATGGGAAGTTTCCGTGGAATGATGAGGTTCCACATTACTTTGCTAGACTCTTTTAAGTAGAGTTTTTCATGGGCATGCACCCTGATTATACCAACCTACCGTCTAGTTATTATGGGGCTCGTAAAGGATGAATATATGATCGAAAATGGGCATATTGAAATGCAACATTACAGAGGCCTCCACGACCTTTGGTATCTCGTCCAACAAGGAAATTTACCTCACATTTAGAGATGTGATCTACATCAGATGTTGGAAATGAGGCCAGGAATGCAATTATGAGAAATTTAGAATCAATTTTTTATGGTGTTGATGTTGGTTTGAATAGTTAGAGAGTTGAAGCCAATTATCGTGTCAATTTTGTTTACAAAATAGATGAGGATATATATTCCATGTCCATATAGGATATACGAGAGAATTCGAAATGTTTTCATAATAGTTTGAAGGAGTTAATTCAAAATGATGAACCAGACACCGAATTGGTATGTGTTACAGTTAGTAAATTTTTCATGCATTTGAGGATAGTTTTCTTGTAGTTCTAGATACATATAATTGTATTTTTAAAAATAATTGGGTTGTTATTGTCATTCATTGCAATTTGGTCATTTGTTAAATGAATCTCCAGTAAATAGAGGACTTGATTCATCGAGCTTAAATTTGGAAGGGTTGAATCAGGTATGTGCTTAAAAATATCCACTTTAGTTGTCGAAACTTCAGAACTTGTTGAATAATCAACATGCATGATTTTTATTTTTTTGTATTAATGTAAACACAAATTCCTATTCCGTCTCCAACTACTTGGGTAGGATTGTCCCAATTCTCATTGGAGGAGTTTGAAGAGCGTGAGAGTTCACAGGTAACATTGCATGTTGAAAACAAATTTAGTTATATATGAATTTACAATGTCATTTAAATTATTAATTTAAAAGAAAAATGTCTTAAACAATATACAATTTATTGAATCTTAGGGTATGGTGGGTAAGAGAGTGACTCAACTGACCATGAGAATTCCATCCTCTTCTATGGTTGATGATATTCAGGTTGGCACATCACATGTATTACATGTTTCAATATTTAAAACTACAATTTAATGTGTTAAAATCATTTAAATTTAATTTTCAAATGTACAAATTTGAAATGTGTTATAGGGTAATGTGGAAAAGAGAGTGTGGGAGATTGAGATTGAGTAGGATGCATCCATACCTAAGAAGGATGCATCTATTCAGGATGATGCTTAATTAAATGTATGTACATTGCACATTAGTAAGTTTTAGTTTGTTTTTATGCTGGGCCTTTTATATATAAGTGTTCAATCTTATTTGTGTTGAATATACATGTTTTTTTTTTTACTTTTTTCAAATTTATGTTTGATCAACATTTTAATTAATACTTTCCTATTCACAGAAGGGTTACTCAATAATTGTCTATAAAAATTCTCAACGCTTCGATCAATCATTTTGAAATATATAGAACTCCTATATAAGCTTGTCATCATCTAAAATGGTACGTTCAATCTTATTTATGTTTAGATCATGATGAAAACCTAATTCTGAAATCTAGCATTTGATTATATGAGAACATAATATAGATCTCCCACATCAAAAAGAGGGAAGATCCTAAATTCACTTGGATACCGATTTTATTTAAGATTATATCATGATTCAACCCAAACTATTCTAGATTTAAAAATATGATTACATGATCTTATTCATATTTTTAAAACTTTAGATCATGATGCAAGAAATTTTTAACTTGAGCGTTTGATTATTTGAGAACAAACTCTATCCCACATCAGAAAATGGGAAGATTCCAAATTTTCTTCGATTGCATTCCTTGCCTTCTTGTTCAAGAATGGTGTAATATGGAGATGTGTTTTCTACATACAACGAAGTGAATTCCACTATTCCACTGTAGAAGAGGAGATAAGTATTTTCCTTGAAGAATGGCTTAATATGGAGATTTGTGAACTTTCTGCATGTACACAAGAGAATTTACAAGAACGCAATTTTTCTCTTTAAAAAATTGCTAGATATGATCTTATTTTGTTTTGATCATGTAGGCAATGTTGAAAAAGCATTTGGTTATAAAAGAAAATTAAAGATTTATGCAAAGAATGGCTTAATATGGAGTGTAAGTATTTTGGAAGTGATGCAAGGTTGGTTTTAAAAAATTGCTAAAAGGTAGACTATTTAGAGAGAGCAATAATATTAGATCTATGGAACTCCGGTTGGGTATGCTATTCTTGCTCACATGGTTATGTTAATCTTGATGATCTTCTTGGGTATGCTATTCTTTCTCATTGTTATTTAATAAAGTTAGATATCTTTAAAATATTTGCTAATAATGTATATGCTAATATGTGTTATTGGTTTTTCTTTTTATTGTTATAATGATGTTTAAATTATTGGTAGAAAAGGAGCACATGAATTTTGGAAGATGAAACTGTTGAATCTTAGATCTGTGGAACTTCGGTTGGGTATGTTATTCTTTTTCACATGGTTATGTTAATCTTGATGACCTACTTGGGTATGCTATTCTTTCTCATTGTTATTTAATAAAGTTAAATATCTTTAAAATATTTGTTAATAAAGTATATGTTAATATGTGTTATTGGTTTTTCTTTTTATTGTTATAGTGATGTTTAAATTATTGGTAGAAAAGGAGCACATGGATTTTGGAAGATGAAACTTCAACGGTTTTGATATGTCAATTTTGATTTAATCACAATTTTTTTTTATTTATTTAAAATGGTATGTGTACATTTTATTTGAAATTTGTAGATATATTTTATTTGATTTTTTTTTAATTTTAAATTTGATTTTTTTTTCTTTTGTTTTTTTCGAGGTATGAAGAGATATATCTCAACGATGGTTTAGAGTTGAAGTTTGGAGATACATGTTAATTGTTTTTTATTTTTTTATTTTTTTATTTTTATTTTTATTTTTATTTTGAGACCAACACCACTTAATGGTGATATCATATTTAGATATTGACATGAAGATTGATCATACTTAGAGTATATTATTACCCTATATAAGCTGATGGGTATGTACAGACATGATGTTATGACATTACATTAGTGTAATGTAATTTATATATGGAAAGCACTCATTACTAAGAAGTGATTGGATTCATGTTATGCATAAGAGATCATGGGTTACTAACTCCATATTGAACACAAAAGCTTACCTTATTTGATTCATTACTAGTATATAGTATTCATTATAAATATCCAATGCAATTTCAGTTAACGTGTCATATGCTTTTCCTTGGGGCTTCTGTGCATGCCGAATTGGCATGCACATAAATGTTGGGAAGTGGTGTAAAAGGATTTGTAGTCATGGGAGACTAATATCATATGAATTGATATAAGTTAATAATAATAATAATAATAATAATAATAATAATAATAATATATACTTATATTATTACCCTATATAAGATGATGGGTATGTATAGACATGATATTATGACTAGACATTAGTGTAATGTAATTTATATATGGAAAGCACTCATTACTAAGAAGTGATTGGATTCATCTTATGCATAAGAGATTATGGGTTGGTAACTCCACATTGAACACAAAATCTTACCTTATTTGATTCATTACTAGTATACTGTATTTATTATGAATATCCAATGTCATTTGAGTTAACATGTCATATGATTTTCCTTGGGGCTTCTGTGCATGCCAATTTGACATGCACAAAATCCCATTTGGTTGTTGTGCATGCCAATTTGGCATGCACAAAACTGTTGGGAAGTGATTTAAAAGGATTGGTAGTCATGGGAGACTAATATCATATGAACTGATTGATATAAGATAATAATAATAATAATAATATATACTTATATTATTACCCTATATAAGTTGATGGTATGTACAAGCATGATGTTATGACTAGACATTAGTGTAATGTAATTTATATATGGAAAACACTCATTACTAAGCAATGATTGGATTCATCTTATGAATAAGAGATCATTGGTTAGTAACTTCATATTGAACAAAAAGGCTTACCGTATTTTATTCATTACTAGTATAGTGTATTCATTATGAATATCCAATGCCATTTGAGTTAACATGTCATATGATTTTCCTTGGAGCTTTTGTCATGTTAAATTGGCATGCACAACATCCATAGGGTTGTTGTGCATGCCAATTTGGCATGCATAGAATCCCTATGGCTGATGTGCATGCCAATTTGGCATGCACATTACTGTTGGGAAGTGGTTTAAAAGGATTGGTTGTCATGGGAGTCTAATATCATATGAACTTATATAATCTAATTATAATAATAATGATATATGCTTATATTATTACCCTATATAAGTTGATGGGTATGTACATGAATGATGTTATGACTAGACATTAGTGTAATGTAATTTATATATGGAAAAAACTCATTACTAAGCAATGATTGGATTAATGTTATGCATAAGAGATCATGTGTTAGTAACTCCATATTGAACACAAAAGATTACCTTATTTTGATTCATTACTAGTGTATTCATTATGAATATCCAATGCCATTTGTGTTAACATGTCATATGCTTTTCCTTAGGGTTGTTGTGATGCCAAATTGACATGCACAACAACCATAGCGTTGTTGTTCTTGCCAATTTGACATACACAACAAACCTAAGGCTACTGTGCATGGCATGCACAAAACTGTGGGAAGTGGTGTAAAATGATTCGTAGTCATGGGAGACTAATATCATATGAACTAATATAAGCTAATATATAATAATAATAACATATACTTATATTATTACCCTATATAAGCTAATGGGTATGTACATGCATGATGTTATGACTAGACATTAGTGTAATGTAATATATATATATATATATATATATATATATATATATATATATAAATCACTCATTACTAAGTAGTGATTGAATTCATATTATGCATAAAATATCATGAGTTTGTAACTCCATATTGAACACAAAATCTTACCTTATTTGATTCATTACTAGTATAGTGTATTCATTATGAATATTCAATGCCATTTGAGTTAACATGTCATATGCATTTCCTTAGGGTTGATGTGCATGCCAAATTGGCATGCATATAAGCCATAGGCATAAAAGCCCTATGGTTGTTGTGCATGCCAATTTGGCATGCACAGAACTATTGGGAAGTGGTATAAAAGGATTTGTAGTAACGGGAGACTAATATCATATGAATTGATATAATATAATATAATAATAATAATATATACATATATTAATACCCTATATAAGCTCATGGGTATGTACAGGCATGATGTTATGACTAGACATTAGTATACACTGTAATTTATATATGGAAAACACTCATTACTAAGCAGTGATTGGATTCATGCTATGCATAAGAGATCATGGGTTAGTAAATCCATATTAAACACAAAAGCTTACATAAGTGGTGTAAAAGGATTGATAGTCATGGAAGACTAATATCATATGAACTGATATAAGTTAATAATAATAATAATAATAATATATACTTATATTATTACCCTATATAAGTTGATAGGTATGTACATGCATGATGCTATGACTAGACACTAGTGTAATGTAGTTTATATATGAAAAACACTCATTACTAAGAAGTGATTGGATTCATGTTATGCATAAGATATCATGGGTTAGTAACTCCATATTGAACACAAAATCTTACCTTATTTGATTCATTACTAGTGTATTTATTATGAATTTCCAATGCCATTTGAGTTAAATATGTTTTTCCTTAGGGTTGTTGTGGCATGCACAAAACTGTTGGGAAGTAGTGTAAAAAGATTGGTAGTCATGGGAGACTAATATCATATGAACTGATATAAGCTAATATAATAATAATAATAATAATAATATTATTATTATTACCCTATATATAATTATAGTAATAATATATACTTATATTATTACCTTATATAAGTTGATGGGTATGTACAGGCATGATGTTATGACTAGACATTAGTGTAATGTAATATAAATGGAAAACACTCATTACCAATTAGTGATTGGATTGATGTTATGCATAAGAGAATCATGGGTTAGTAACTCCATATTGAACACAAAATATTACCTTATTTAATTCATTACTAGTATAGTGTATTCATTATAAGGATTTTTTATGATGTTTGAATTATATAGGGAATTAATAAAAATGCATATATTTATTTTGATACATATCATACATCTAACACATAAGTTTTTTACATAATTGTACATATAAACAAAAAATATATTAAATTCTAAAATATCAATGATTAATGCAAATAAAAAATAATGTTTGTGAGGGAAATTATCTAACCCATGGACATATGCATTCAACTGCAACCAAATCTCTTGTTCAAGTTGATGTGTTATCTTAGTGCACATAACTCTTTATAAGGATATGTACTAAGATATTCTTCAACTTGAACATGCTTGAGGGCAAGGTGTTAGATTTTATTTTTCTACCCTTTTGCAGTATAGAGATTTAAGGCAAGAAATTCTCTTATTTGCATATTATATCAAGAATACATGGAGTAATTGATCAATCAATATATTGTTGCAACTTAGTATTGGTATAAATAATCACACATATGATGTTCAATTAGATAAAAAAATATCCTAAATAATTTACCGTAAAAAATAACATTTTTCACATAATCACTACACAAATATAAAAATTCTCCCTTGTGCATCTCCACTATTTCTCATACCAAGAACCTAGGGTTTGCCTACTTTTTTCCATGGACTTTTTTATATTTTTCATTCAAGTTGAAATACAAATACATTTTTAAGATTCCTTAGAGAGATATTATTATTCTTAACATATCGTTTATACTAAAATTATCCCTATTTAATGGACTATCATATATTATATTCATACAAAATATTATCATATATATATTGTATCCTATCAACTTAAAACAAATAAGTGTTTAGTGAAAACAAAATCAGAGTATATGACATAGCATATATTGCATGCTCTCAATTTATACATGTATATCAATAAAAAAATAAAACAATAATCTATTTTTTTATGCAAACTCGTGTTGTTATTTCTCTTGGTCAAGCCATAAGCATCATAGGTTTCAAAGATTCAAATATTTGTTTTACTAATTAAAATACTAGAATATACAATATGCTAATGCTTACCATGAGCATGTCAAGGAATGTGAAACCGATGTCCTTGAAGATCGATATCACATTAAATATTGGAATCCATAGAAATAATGACATGCGTTATAAACCTCTAGTGTAATTTTCACAACCCTGAAACCTTTTAGGTTTAGAAAAGAAAATAAAAACCAACACAATAATAATAAGAAAACCCACATATAATTGATATATCTATTATCCCAAGCATTAAAAAAATAGAGCTATATAGATTTGTCTACACTGTTACTCTAGCAAAATTGGAAAACATCAATACTCTACTGTAATGGCTACAACCTTAAATACTCTAGGTCTACAAATTGGTTCTACTAAAAACAATAAAGTGCATGCCAATACTAAAATAGCAAGAAAGCCCATATGACAATAATGGACTATAATGGCTACAACCTTAAACACTCTAGGTCTACAAATTGGTTCTAATAAAAAACAAATGCATGCCAGTACTAAAATAACAAGAAAACCCATATGACAATAATGTAGTGTTTTATTGAAGAATAATACTCCAAGAGAATCCAAACCTAGACCTAGATTTTTAGATCCAAAACTATAATATGAAGTTGATTACCCTGCGATGAACTGGAATTGTAAATGGCATGAAGTCACAATGGAAGGGAGAGGTGTTTAAGAGAAAAATAGAATTGGAAATGTAAATAATAAATTTATCATTAAATTTTAAAATTGAGCTAGTACATAGATGATACACTAGAACTAGGCATGATTGCTTCCAAGTCTCCATGTGGGTAAGCTCCAACTTCAAACCATGCCAAATATTTTGAGAATTGATCCCACTAAGTTAGGTTTGGAGGTTTCCAATAAGTCAAGTTCATGAGTGAGTAAGAAGAATGACATGTTTGTAACGGACCTCCTGTTCGTCACGACATCAACCTCTCATAACAAGTGCAATTTTTTTATTTTTTTTGTCTGCGCATGGGTAAAAGGGTAATAAAGACATTATACTCTGAATCGCAACACAATGATGACACAATGCATGCAACTCACGCAACAACACATAAAATCCTAACAAGCACAAGAAGCATCAGGACGCAAGGAACGACAAGTAACTGACAAAAATAAGACTGACTACCCGCCCTTCCTACCCTGCAATGGTTAGGACCTCCAGGACACATAAGAAACGATCAAGCCCGGGTTCCCATTGATTTTGACCATTTAAGGTCTCAGGGCTGGCGACTGTTCTGAGAAACCAGGACGTGTCTACATCTCGTCCGACACAAGCAGGACAAACTAAATATGCTAATTCAACCACATCAACATTGATCAATGCATGATAGTGTTCTATGAATCAATCACACATCACATAATTTCCAAGGTGTTGGTGTGGAGCCTGATTATCTTCCTAATTCAGAGGTCCTTGCTTTCAGCCGTGTTTATACACTGTGAAGTATTTACACCCCAGAAGTATGTACACTCTTCCACGTAGGGGAGTACAGAGGGGGGTACCCCCTCTGCGGGGTTCGAGGGGGCTATCCCCGTGGCTGGGGGGTCTGGGGGCAAGCGGGCCCCCAACGGGGGTTCAGGGGAAGCATCCCCCGAAGGAAAAATTACCTTGTAAATGTATATTGTAATTTCATTGTAAATCTGGACCGTTCATTATAAGTTCGCAGATCTAACGGTAGAGATTATGTTAGGGTTTTTTGCCCTAGAAGGAAACCCTCTTTTATGAGGGAAATGTATTGCGGCTATGGTTGATGGTGAAGATTGTATTCTTAGAGAGGAGACTGTGAGAGAAAGAAGAGGAAGTTACAACAGATTTTGCTGTAGGTTGTATCCCTTCATTTGCTGGATAATAATAAAGGAAGGACCTGACAATTTCTCTAGTGGACGTAGCCCACACTGGGTGAACCACATAAATCTATGTCTCTGTTGTATTTTGTATCTTCTATGTTTTGTTTTCCGCATTTGTTTTATTTTATTGCTCCGTGGTCCTGTTTTTCTAACAACTGGTATAAGAGCGAAAGGTAACTCGTAGGAAAAGAGGGTTCCTGGTTCGAGTGGGAGCAATGTCAGAAGATGGAAAGTTTAGGGTCGAGAAATTTAATGGCCAAAACTACCAGTTATGGAAGATGCAGATGGAATATTATTTATATCAGAAGGATTTATTCCTACCATTGGGTGGAGTAGCAAAGAAGATGACAGCCATGAAGGACGAAGAATGGGAGATTCTTGATATAAAGGCTCTAGGAACAATACGGCTGAGCCTGGTAGCATTGGTGGCTTTCAATATTTCCAAAGAAAAGACAACAAAGGGTTTGATGGACACATTGGCCAAATTGTATGAAAAACCCTCGACATCCAATAAGGTATTTCTAATGAAGAGATTATTTAATATGAAGATGTCGGAAGGTGGGTCTGTTGCAGATCATTTAAATGAATTTAATATGGTTACTAATCAACTAAGTTCTATAAAAGTGGACTTTGATGATGAGGTCAGGGCTCTTCTAATCTTGCGCTCATTGCCAGAAAGATGGAACAACTTGGTCATGGCTGTAAGTAGCTCTGTCTCTGGTTCAAATACTTTAAAATTTGATTATGTTGTTGGTGTTATCCTTAGTGAGGAAATGCGACGGAAAAGCATAGGTGAGACATCAAGTAATGCGTTGAACATGGAGAACAGGGGAAGACAAAAGGATAGAGGAAAGGGCTCATGGAACCGAGGAAATTCTAGGAAGGGTAGATCCAAATCCATAATTGGAAAGATAGAGTGTTGG
>CBVK0100352727.1:0-20628 GCA_900067695.1 Picea abies
GTAAACAACGAAGCGTCTAACAGCTCACTCAACTCAGCGATGAAAACAAGAAACCAAACAACTGTAAATTAACTAATTAACTGAGCGATTGCTCAACTTATTCGTCTAACAAATTCAACGTGGACCTGATACGTGTAACCCTTAGATTTATATCTTAAAAAAGAAATTTGATCTTTCTAAAAAAATCTATACTGGTTTAATAATAAGACTAATTTTATATTCAGTTTTCGGATATAGAGAATCCATTTACAGAAATTATAACTTACATCAGTTATAACTGTGCAACTTGGTTCATCTCCATTAAACTCTTCACATATGTGTGTATTCTAGATTCTCAGCATTTTTGATTGATTGTATATCAGCTTCAATCATCATTCCTCCATGATAAGTTAATAAACCTTCATGATACATACTCTTATCCGTGATAACACTGATATCAACAATCGAAGTATTAGCGTATCCTCAATAATGATTTGAGCTTCGACGATCCTTAGATTTATAAACCAATAGGGCCTCTACCAAACAGCGTGGAAGCAATTTCAACGTCAGATCTGATCACGCGGATGGCTCCTTGTGAATTGAAATTTGCCAAATATTTCATAATTTCTATCTGAACCTCTTACAAGAAAAACTCAGGAAAAGGTGGTTGGTGTTTGTACATTTTAAAATTAGAGTAAAATAATTAAAAAAAAATGGTTGGTGTGCTTGTTAATACATTAAGAATGACAACTGTCTCTATAAATATCTATAATAAAAAATCATCAAATATATATAACAAAAAATCATCAAAATTGTCATGGTTGATTCTGGATAAAAATAATTAGAGGCTACTACAAATGACCATAATAATGTCTTACTATTATTACTGTGGTTTCCATACTTATAAGTAAGAGTGGTTCATTATAGTTTAATAAATTATGATTATTATATTGAATATAATTAATTATAATTGATCATAGTTTACAATGATTTACTATGATTGATCTATAATATAGATAGTTGATGATTTACTATGTCTGATCAATAATATAGATAGTTCATGATATCTGCGGATGAGAGTTTTAAAAAAATTCATAAATAAATGTCAAAATACCAAAAAGAATGAAGAAAGTAAAGCATAAGTAAAACTCCAAATTAAAATTGTTAATCAATATTATTAATTTTTATGGACTTTTTATAGTTTTATAAAATATTATGAGTGTTTATGAAAAATATCAAAGAGAATGGAGAAAGCAAAACATGACAGAAATTCCAAATCAAAATTATTCATCTGTATCAAAATCAAAATTATTCATCTATGTTATTCATTTTATAGTTTTACAAGATATTATGAATTTGTTTATCCTTATTCACTTGGCCATAGAATTTTCATAGTTTTAAAAGAGATTATGAGTTAATAGAATCAGTACTTTAACGAAAAACAAAAAAAATATTACCCAACTAAGAAAATTGCCTTTAAGATTTAAAAAATGTGATTGTATGCTAGGTGGAATGTTGGTGATGTGTGCTTCTTGTAAGCATGCTCTCATATGTCACATTAGTACCTCCTAATTTACATGGAAAGTATTTCCATTTTCCTCTTTATATATGGAAAGTAATCCCACTTTGATAAATTACATTGCAACCCAATATTTGAGTTGTATTTGATCTACTCCACTATGCTGGCTGGTTTCACATGTGACAACTTTCGAACCACTAGACAAGATACACCACAACTTCACATGTTCACATCATGTTCAGCAATTTTTATCTTCTTTCATGATAAGTAGAAATTCATCTTTAACTCTGGCAACAAAGGAAGAGAAGAAATTCATGTTTTTTTCTATTGGTTTGTCGTTTAGTAATTGAAATGGAATGTCGAATTGTGTAATTCAAATGGAATGTTTACATATAATGATGTAAATTTCGATTCCACTAAAAAAACTTATTGGTTTGTCGTTTAGTAATTGAAATGGAATGTTGAATTGTGTAATTCAAATAGAATGTTTACATATAATGATGTAAATTTCGATTCCACCAAAAAAACTTCAAGGCTTTCGAAAATTTCACGTTTCAGTCTTTTATAATATAAGCAATTCAGAGCATGAAATATCTGCCTTAAACATTTGGTAAGAGTATGTAAGATGTAAATTAGGTGGAACGACCACTAATACTTGCACGTAAATTCACAAAAAATTATTAATAATAGTATATATCTAAAAAAAAACTACTACAACTATTATTTTATTATACCTATATAACGATATAGTTATTATTTTATTATACCCACATAGCAGGAATAAGTATACACTGCCATATAACCTTGTTTATATTATATGGTTTATGTGATAGGATTCAATCCACGTATAATAAACTATAATGACCGTATGTTATAAAAAAATGAAATGCACTATAAATATTTATCATGTGGAGAGAAGGTAAGGGAAGACTAGTAAACGTGTTTGAGTCTTAGTGCGATAATATTATGGTGTAGATGATATATTTATACGAATCACCATGAGCATATTTCAATGGTGTGTTTATGTATGTAAAAGTATCTACAAAGAAAATACATAACAATATGATCTCCTCCGAAAATATTGCTTAAGGAAGTAAGATAGAGACCTCAATACCATAAGGGCGAAGAGGAAAGGGGGTGCACGAGTGACTTGACGTTGATGTTTGTTCTTATGCAATACTATCCTTTTTTCTATTCCTAGTTAAAATCTATCACATACATTTAAATATGGTTTTCGTATACATTTTTTAATTTGTGTATGTGTCCAAATATGGTTTTCGTATCCTTGGGAGTAAAGTAAATATCATGTAAGGAAATGCATCTTCTTTCCGTTTATGGAGGATTAATCACGCTTTAGAGATCATTTTTCAATTTTCCCTCCAAACATCCTTTTCCCATGAAATGGGTTTTTCCTCTCCTTTCTAATGGGATAAATCATTCCTTTTCCCATGAAATGAGTTTTTCCTTTCCTTTCTAATGGGATAAATCGTGCATGGAACCCGTGGATTTTATTCTTGCAATTAAAAGAGAATGACATGGACTTGTGCTTCTTAAGAGCATGTAGAAATTAGGAGATTCTCTAGTGAAAATGTGAGAAAAAATGGACATTTTTAGGGGGGAAAAGATCGTTTGAATGTTCATATGGATGGAGAAAACATCATTAGACATAAAAAATGGTTATTGTTATTCATTCATTGGTTGGAGCCAAGTGTTCTCTTCCAGGTTATTCATGTTATTTCCTTGTTCCTAGGGATAATTAAAGTGATGATATTTGAAGGACCTCATGTTATAGACATGGAGTGCAATGAGAATGGGCCCCTATCATATTACACATCATCATTTGATTGATGGCAACAACATCCACCACACCTTCTTGGCCCACAAAGAACTACAGGCCTTGCTCCATGAGGTAACAAATCTGGTATTGTGGAAAGTTTCATTTTAATATTTGAAGCATTTGAACATGTTGCAAATGATCCTTTCTTTATTTTGAAAACATTTTCTTGCAAATTATGCTTTTTTGCCTATTTCATCTTGGTGAGTGTCATGGTTTCCTAGAAATTCGCCACCCTCAGGGAAATGGTTGCTACTAGGGGGTTTCATTTAAGGGTCATTGTATCATTCATGCTCATACTTTCCACCTTCAATCACTTATTCCCGTCTGTTTCCCCATCTTTTAGGTTTTCGAGCTTATTGACCCAAGAAGGGCATGTACCTTATTTCATGGGAAGAAGGGGTCATTAGGCTCACAGGTTCCCTAGAAAAAAAAAATTGGAGTAAAGACTCACCTTGGGATTCTCAAAGCAATGAAATTCTTCTCAAAAAATAAAAGGGACGCATAAAATAAATAATTAATCAATTACTTAAGCTTTCCAAGGTAGAGAGTTTGTGGATATGCATTTCCTTTTAAGTGCCCCTTATTATATTCAACTTCGTGACACATGCAAAGTAAACGGCTAATGAAGGGTTTGGAAAAATATGCCTAAAAAACAAAAACAAAGAAAAGGATGTGGCTAGCTCTCAGCAAAGACGCCCATAAATGAGACTATACAAGCTCTTGTATGTCATGAAACCCCATACCTAGAAGTTTAAACCCATCCACCTCACATTCACTACATGGCTTAGAGAGGATTTTTTTTTGGGAACATCCTCTATGTGAGGAATTGGTTTACCCAACAAGGCATTATGACCACAATATCACACCCATCCCATATCTAAAGATTGCAAATTGTATAAGGTCTTTGAGCATTTTTGTATCCTCAAAAGGGGGGATGTGATGCACATGTTTGGGTGGTTCTCGTATTACATATGGATTACTTGGCGTGATATTGTGACTTGAGGACCCTTGGAGGGCATACTTGTTTGTCTTTGCACGACTTTTACAGGTGAAAGTTTGATCATTAAGGCACAAGGTCACTTGGACCTTCATTTTGGGCACAAATTCCACACGTTGGATGACGTGGCCCATTCTCTTTGAACACGTGGATCATGAAGGTTTCCTTTGGAGGCATGAGAGGACACCTTAGATAAGGATACTAGCCCCCCCACCCTGCCCCCCCTTGTCGAACATTTTTCCTTTGAGGCTCAAAAATTCATCTCCTCGGGCATGACATCATACTTGGAGGGATAAGGTTTTGCGATGTTAGATGGTTTGATGATGACTTGGAACATCTTGATGAAGGAAGATTATTACACATTAATATATGGCCTTTGGAGGCCCAATGTCTCCATCAAGAACTTCAAGTTCCTTCTTGATATGCCAAAAATTTACCCCTAACGGGTATGACGTCATCATTTAGGGCTTTCTTCTTTTGTAAATTTGAATTATAATTTGTAAAGGGGAAAATTGAGGATGTCGAGCTCCCCAATTTTTTTTTTACCCTAAATATGTGGAAAAATTTGTTTTACAATGTATTGTATAAATAAAGTGCTTGTCACTTTCATTTTAGACATACAACTCACATGAGAATTACTTACTGTATGATTGGAATTTTTTCACTATTTGGGCATTTTTCACTATCTATCTCTTGAATATCTCTTGTGGATGTTAGTACTTGCCTTTTGGTGAAGGAAGCTAAGGTGCTATCTCTTGGATGTCTTTTTCTTGCTATTGTGGTGGAATATTCTTGGTAAAAGAGGGTTTCTTCATGCTTTTTATTGGAATTGGTAAGGAATTTATGCATTAATTGTGTCTTTCTCTTCTTGTTTCGAGCTAGATTTGTTTAAAACCTTGGAGGAGTATAAAAGAATACACCCTCCACTAATATCCATAATTAATTTTTTGAATAATCTACATTGCAAAGGTTGCAGGAGGAGTAAAAAGGCTTACGCCCTCCTAGATTTACCTTGCTAGGGTTTGTTTGCTCGAGGGAGTAAAATGTCTTACACCCATAGAGAAGTAAAAATCACTAGGTATTAAACAAGAGGCTCCATAACCCAATTGGAAAGGCACTATTCCTTTTTCATTAGAGATATAGAATCATCGCATTGGTATACGTGGAAATTGGAGATATTGCAATTTTTCAAGTTGGTATTTATTCTACATGCTATAATCTTTCTTTCACCCTATGGGCATCATGATTGTCCTAGTAATTGTATTTCCTATTACAAATTAATGGTACAACCATTAGGGTTGCATAAAACCCATCTTCCTTCAAGCTTTGTGCAGGAATCTACCGCTGAAATTTACTTGTAAACCTTTGTTATTGTTCTACTTGTTATGGGATAATTAATGGGTGGTTTACTAGTTGATTTTTGTGGTTATATGATGTTTCTGTAGAAATCATAATAATTTGTTTACAACACTTAATAAACGACCCTAAATATCATCAAAGTCTTGGCCAAATCATTGGAGGTTTAGTTAGTCATTGCTAACTTTATTTCCAACATCTTGTACTTGATTTTTGGTGGTTAAATATGTAGCTATTGTTATCATTTGTTGTAGATATCTACACACACACACACACACACACACACACACACTCAATTCGATAAAGAAAAGATTCTTTCTTGATTCCCTTTGGTTTAACTCTTGTATATATATTATTTATCTTGCTCTAGGGAGGGATAACATTGTTTTGTAGGTACACAACACTTGGAAACCATTATCCCTCCAGAAAAGTCATTATCAAGACTTAATATTTCTCCAATATTGACCTATAGGGGCTTCCATTGATCATTCTCTCACTTTCTATTTCAATCCCCTAGGGTCATCAGGGTTCCCCCTTATGGTGATTTCATCATCACTACACCAAGGGAAGTCTCTATCTAGGTGATAGTGGGTAGGTACTTCCATAGTTGTCCCATATTTGTGACTTGGGTTGGCATTTTCCCAAGCTACAAGCTATGTGAACAATTCCCAAAAGGCAACAAGTAGTTCAGGCTCTTTCTTCCTACAACAAAGAGTATTATAAGGGAAGAAGATATTTGATGGACTAATTAATTAATAAAGGGAAGATCCCTTTTGTTGTATTTAGGAAATGGAAGAGAGTTTCAATATTTATTGAACACTATATTAGGGTTAAGAATGCTATGTAGTGCATAATTTGGCCATATCACGAGAGAAAAAGTTGGGTTAAGTAAGATTAAATCCCTATCTTGGGAATGAGTTATGATGGGGTGGTATCATGGTTTATCTTGGCGGACCATGGAATCCATAAGTGATTCCTATGATTGGGAAGTGAATCACTCCCTAACAACTAGTTTAATATATTCGTTTAATCACAAATAATAAGTGTTAATATTCCTCTATGTGTGGAATGCTTATTTTTTGAATTTGTTTGTTAAAATTAATTGGATTCAATTGGTAATGAACTAGTTACATATATGCATTGTTAATTTCACAACCATTTTAAACGTGGAACTCAACTTCATATATGATTAATGAAGAAAATTACTTTTTATAATAGATCCCAATAGAAAAGGCATTGAGGGACACTAGAATTTGACTAAGTATTGGATGGCCACGAAAAGGCGTTCTTTACTGAAAAAAATAAAAGGAAGATTGTAGTGCTCATAATGTTTTTCTTCACAAGTGAACAATTTGTGTGCTCGGTAAAGAAACAAGGTGATCTAATTTAGTATATCCTAGTTAAAAGGTCATGGTTTTCTTCTCGATTGTTTCCACCATGTTCATGAAGTCATGTTGGCATAGATATCATGAAATTTTTTATGGAAACAATCAAAGAGTTGGATATCCATGTTGGAATAATGCTTACAATAGAACTGGTTTGGATTTAAGTTTGTTTAGGAGATATTATCTCAACTATTTAGACTGTGTAGTTAAGGTAGCTATCTATTGGTGATTAAGCTATCCATCTAAAGCTACTTGTAATTGTATTTATATTGTGATTATACTTAATACAAAAAAAAATTTGTGTGTATCTTAATTTGCAATTTGGTATCAAAGTCGGTTTTGACCTAACTCCCTTGCGGGAGGGCCAAAAGAATGTGAATGCTGTAATAGTCATTTTTAATGTTGTAGATTGATTGTTGTTGTGCGTTATTGTTTCCAGTGTTAATTCCACTAAATAAAGAAACACGTTGCTTGTGAAACTTTTTCTTGCAGTTTAAGGGAGATCTCATGGGTCTGTGAAGGAGGATACTGAACATGGTATGCATATCCATCTACACATATGTTAATGACCATCACCATATAAAGAGGAAATCTAGTTTAATCTGATGGCTTCAATAATCGTTGCGTGACTATGTAGAATCGTTGATCAAAAGGTTCTAACCCGAATCACTAATGTTCTTGATCAAAAATCTTCTTTGCATTCCGCTAGAATTAAAACCAGAATTGCTACTTGATCGCTTGGAGGATTGCAGCGAAGTCACCCCAAATTGAAGACTCACGTCTGAGTGACCACGGTTTTCAACCTTTAGGTGGATGGAATCTTAGATACAAGGGACCAAAGGTGCATACCTTTGGTGTTAAATCAAGTGCAGAAACATATTATTAAATTCCCAATGGAGATCGGACGAGATTTGAAGTGGAAGCTCTGCAAGGAGTTTGGTCTTTATAATTTTCTTCTAATATATTTATTAAAGATGAAATAATTTGTTTGATGTCAGCAAAATGGTTTGTTACGTGGATTTGTTTGCTGCATGGAGGTTTTTTAGTAGAATATAATATTTTGAATTAGTGTTAATATCTATTAACATTATTTTGAGTGTAAAATTTTATAATGCAGAATCAATGAATTTAACAGAGTAACATATCTTAGGCTAGTAGTTATTGGCGTACTTTGGTGCCATATAAGAACATATTCACTAGTTGAGTATGTTTACGAGTCTGTTAAAAGCTAGAGATTCTTGTTATACTTTGGTGCTTCAATATATTTAGTTACAGGTTGTTCATGAATGTATTGTTTAAGGCAGGTTAGTTATATGATTCATTGTTGAAAATATCCAATAATCAGATCATTGTCCTATATAATTGTCGAAATATTCTTTTCAGGGGAATTCCAAAGATGGTGGTGTATCCATAGGATAATACACTATCGCGATTTTCCTTTATGAGGTTGAGAAGTGTCAATTCTACAAATTCATCAGTGATGATCAGAAGGGGTGTTATATTAAATGAATTGAAAGGGAAGCTCGAAGATATGGAGAAGAAATATCTTATACCCAAAGATTTCGAAGTGGATAGGAGTGTTGATGAAGACCATATCAAGAAAAATATCTATGTTGAAATTTGAGTATTGTAATTATCGGTCTGCTGAGGAGCTAGGCTAGTAGTTATTGGCGTACTTTGGTGCCATATAAGAACATATTCACTAGTTGAGTATGTTTACGAGTCTGTTAAAAGCTAGAGATTCTTGTTATACTTTGGTGCTTCAATATATTTAGTTACAGGTTGTTCATGAATGTATTGTTTAAGGCAGGTTAGTTATATGATTCATTGTTGAAAATATCCAATAATCAGATCATTGTCCTATATAATTGTCGAAATATTCTTTTCAGGGGAATTCCAAAGATGGTGGTGTATCCATAGGATAATACACTATCGCGATTTTCCTTTATGAGGTTGAGAAGTGTCAATTCTACAAATTCATCAGTGATGATCAGAAGGGGTGTTATATTAAATGAATTGAAAGGGAAGCTCGAAGATATGGAGAAGAAATATCTTATACCCAAAGATTTCGAAGTGGATAGGAGTGTTGATGAAGACCATATCAAGAAAAATATCTATGTTGAAATTTGAGTATTGTAATTATGATATAATATTTGTAATGTAAGCATCATGGGAGGGTGTTGGAATAATGCTTACAGTAGAATTGGTTTGGATTTGAGTTTGTTAAGGAGATATTATCTCAACTATCTAGATTGTGTAGTTAAGATAATTGTCTATCTTAAACTACCTATAATTGTATTTATATTGTGATTATAGGTAATACAAAACACTTTTTGTGTGTATATTGATTTGCAATTACCCAAAGAGTGGTTACATCTAATAAGGTAATCATGAAATCTCATGGACATCCTGTGTTCAACATTGGAGTTATATTGTGTTTTGTCTGCATAACACCACTATCTCAAAGACACAAGTGCCAAGAAATCCACAATGTGAGCCTCCACATTGGTGGCATACAAATTTATCCTTATGGTTCCTCACTCAATTTCATTGGGCTTCTTTTCCTAAACTCACAACTACAATAATTTATCCCAATTCTTGAATTATCAACGCATCATGGAATAACAAGATCGGGCCTAGTATGCCCATGTAATGTACCGCAAATTTACCAAATAATAAAAAAAAATTGTTAATGTAATTAAATCTCCTTTATTGTTCAATATTTGTTTCAAACATTGCTTTAAGAAATGTAGAGTAGTTTTTCCATGGCTATCGATTACAAAAAAGCTTACAATTGTAACGAGGATTATCATAGCGTGTAGAATAACTTTATCTCTGAATTAAATTATGCTATACAACAATCACAAGGTGAAATAACTAAGGTTCATGGCCCATCTCATAGTCTACCCATGAGCCTTAATGTTTACCCATTATGACAACATTAACCTATTTTACTAGGAACTATCATAAGAATCTCATAGTTGACATCATCCATGTTCGAGATATAAGAATAAATAGTTTAGTACCTAAAATATCATAGACCTATTCTATTGATATCAACGTATTGATGCTAATATAAAATACTATACAATATAGGGATTCCATGCATAAAATCGATCCATAGCATAAGTATTATTGTTTAATCATACAAAAATCTTATCTTAGGATGTAAACATATCCTACTTGTTATGCATAGATTTTGTGCATCAAAGACACTCCTATAACATTCTTTTACTCCTAGAATTCGTATTATTATAATGTGGCACTCCACCCAAAATAATTTCATGTCACAACGCATTGAACTATTTACTCAACGCACAAGTAAAACGTTATCGAGGGTGGTTAGAAGGATTGTCCTCCTACGAAGGTAATAAAAATCGTACACCTCAACGTCTATGATTTTGTATTTATGCCACAAATAAACCCTATACCTAATAGTTAAAACCCTACCCAACTTCGTGACCTAGCCCAACATTGAATGCGGATTTGGAAACCATGTTAATGGTAGTGTCAAGTCTGTATGAAACACATTTATCAATTGGATATTACAATTAAGAGGGGTATGTATCGTACTCGATTGTTTAGGTGACCATGCACAATGTGAGCTCACCATATACTATTATTCACATGGAAAGGTATTGTGTATTCCCATTAGCTGTTACTCTGCATTAGCAATAGTTTCGAGGTCACTACTGTATCATTTCCCCTTTGGCTCTGAGTTTTTGCAAAAACCCCTACCCTTGCATTGTATGTGCCCATTGTTAACATTGTAATTATGTCTCTGTATGTATGGCCGACGACTTGGAGCAAAATCAGATTGAGCAAAAATGGACGATGCACACCAGTCCGGTTACTCCCTAAGCAAGGTAAGCCATGACTCTTTTGTTTTCTCCACTTATTCTATGACTCTTGGATAACATATTCGTATTTGTCCACTGTAACTGTTTCCTCTTGGCTTTTTTGGGTTTGAATTTCTTGGGGCTGGGTTAGAAATATATCTCGGGTTGACTGGTGCCCTTCGAATGTTCAAGGATTTTAGTTCTATTTCTATTTTATTCTCTGTGCAAAATCTCATAATTTTACACACTGCAACATATACATATTACCACGGTGAAAATTCGTAGCAAGTTCTGAAATACTTATGTGTTAGCATTCCAAAGTGAAAGGATACTCTTAAGTGTAAAACCATTTTTTCTAATCCATCTCAAAGTAGTTACCCTATTGCGTATTTGAGCTCTACTCGAATAGACAAAAATTTAAATACCTAGGCTAAGCCTTTCATCGATTGTGGCTATGGTCTATATTCATTTATTTATCACTCTCAATAAACTCATGAATACATTCAACTGTAGGTATGGTGACAACCCTCTAATGCATTATGTATCTTTCATTTGAGCACATGGAAAACAATGCTCTAGTTAACTTAACCCCGTGCTTATAAATCAACACTCGATGTCTGTATAAGAATTTCATAACGACCCCCTATGTATTAATTCCACCTCTAATTTATACAACATAAATTCTTATATAAACTTCAACCTTGATTCTTTATTCTTGAATTTGTGTTTTATATAGCAAACCTAGATTTCTTTTGTGTAAATGAATTTGTATGGTGAAATACTTCCCATACCATGTCTAAATCCTTTCTATTGAAAAGACTATCTTATATAGAAAGAGTGTGATTTCATTGTGTGCATAATGCGTATTTTAATGCTAAGTTTATGCATCAGATTAACATCTGGGTTTTATATAGCGTAGGTGTATATGAATCCTTGAATGTCGAACCTCTGTCCAGGAGATTTCATTATTGAAATCCTATAGGGAACCTGTATCCCTATTTCGTTGTTTTCACTGTATTTTATTTTTATAATAACCGTAGATAAAATTTAGATTTAACAAGGTACAAGGTTAGAGAGAATAGTGTTTTGAATATGTTATTTTCTTTTCATTTGATTTCCTCTATGGCAAAAAATCGTGACTTAGGTTTTGTATAAATTTACACACGCAATGTTTACCCTCTATGGGTTTTCCTGACTATACTTCCAAGTATTTTAAATGTTTTAACACTATTTAATTTAATGTTTAAAGTCTTAAGCATCAGATTATTACTTTTTAGTTACAATAACTAATGATGGGCCCTGTCTTCTTTTGCGAGGTTACCCATCAACCATTCTTGGGTCCACTCCCCCCCCTTTGGGTTGTGGACATATCATCACTCAAGCGCGAGTAGCAAACTATTTCTATGCCAACTCAAGCTAAGTGTTATCTCATTATGTTTATAAATCTTTTAACTAAAATTTTTAGTACATTTTATTGAATCTACCGTATTCTCCCTTCTAGGTTTGTACAAATTAACGGGAGAGAACCAAGGAAATCCCTCTCACTCACAAAGGTATTCGAGTTCTCATCTTGGCACTTACGCACAACTTCTTAGACTCTATTTACTAGTGATAAAGGGGTCCTTACCCTAGGGTAATCCACTATAATAAATATTTAACCATGGTTTTCGGGCTATATAGATTATTTGTGATTTACTCTCAAATTACAATACAGGATTACTGAAACCATTTTTAATAGTTTCAATTATTGTATCAACTACTGTAGCATGTATTTGTAGACTATTGAAAATCATTGTTTGTAGACCTGAAGAGATATGTAATATAAATATGGAGTGTTAAATATCCTATATGTTCTTTAATAGCACTTGTACAGTTTTGAAAATGGTAATTCTTTATACATTCATGCAAATCAAGGATCGATAGGAATTTTCTTTATATAAAAACAATATATATATAACCCATAGAAAATATATAACTATTTCTATCATTTCCTTTGTGTAAACACATAGGTATGTCTACACAGTTATGCATAGGATGTATAACCACATTTAATCATAATAGAAATATACAATAGCTCAATCCTTTTATTTCATATGAGTATCTATATCTATACATTTAGTCAAGAATTTATATATATACGAACATCACATAATCCCATCACACTTCTAACAATTGTAATCAACAAAATATTAACCAGAATACAAGTAAAGGTGTTTATCTAAAACTCATGTTGGGACACAAATGGAACAACCACATTCCACCCAACCGTAGATCAAAATAGCCAAGTTACTTTCTTCGTTCACCCCCTAGCCTGACAATGAGTCCATAAGGGAGAATTGAAATGATCCTCCTTTTCTATAGTTCTCTTCTACATGTCATAAATTCCCTTGCCTCAAACTAAACAATGTTCATAACATAAAGTAGTATCCTTTCTCCAACATACGAAGCAGTGTCCTGCCTCCTCCATATGTTGTATTTATGTGCATCTTGTGCCTAGGTATTTCCTTCCCTCCTTGGGAATTTTCGTATCTTTACAAATCCATTTTTCAGGGGTTGCTAGTGGTCAAATTCATGATTTTCCACTTGTAAAAATCAGCCCCGAGCTAACTCAAATATGTTCCCCACTCATGGAGTCATGGTCAATTGTTTTCAACCTTGTTGTTCGATTTGTGTTCCAACATTTAATATATAAAAATATTTTTCTTTTACATGTGTCACAATCAAGAAGTTAGTTGGGAAAATGAAATCCTTTCCCAAGAGTCATAAATAATTAATTACAATAATCAAATTGCAAATTTGGATTTTCCATAAATGGCAAATAATTTAAAATTTTGAATTTGCCAAAAATGGAAATTTATTCCCAAGTACACTTAGACTTTAATAATTAACTATTATTGGGGATATTACATTGTAAAATTATGAGATTCTACACAGAGAATAAAATAGAAATCAAACTAAAAACCTTGAAGATTTGAAGGGAATGAGTCAACCCGAGATATATTTCTAAACCAAACCCAAGAACTTCAAACCTAGAAAAGCCAAGAGGAAACAGTTACAGTGGTGAAATGAGAATATGTTATCCAAGAGTCACAGAATAAGTGGAGAAAAAAAAAGAGTCTTGGCTTACCTTGCTCAGGGAGGAACGTGACTGGTGTGCATCCTCTATTTTTACCTAGGTCGAGTATTCTCCAAGTCGCGAGCCATACATATATAGAAAGAGAATTACAATGTTAATGTTGGGCACATACAATGCAAGGGTAGGGGTTCTTGCAAAAGCACAGATCCAAAGGGGAAATGATACAATAGTGACCTCAAAACTATTGCTAATGTGGAGTAACAACTAATGGGAATATGCAATACCTTGCCATGTGAATAATAGTATATGGCGAGCTCAAATTGGGCAGGGTCACCTAAACATCCTATGATACAAACCCCTCTTAATTGTAATAGACGGTTGATAAATGTGTTGCAGACAGACTTGACATCGCCATTAACTTGGTTTCCAAATCCGCATTCAATGTGGGCTAGGTCACAAAGTCGGGTAGGTTTTTTTTTGTTAGGTATAGGGTTTAACTGCGACATAAATACATAATCATAGATGCTAAGGTGTATGATCTGTCTTACCTTCGTAGGAGGACAATCCTTCTAACCACCATCAGTAACTTTTTACTTATGCGTTGAGTAAATAGTTCAATGCACTGTGACATGAAATGCTTTTGGGTGGAGTGCCATGTTATAATAATATGAATTCTAGGAGTAAGAGAATGTTATAGGAGTGTGTTTGATGCATGACACCTGTGCATAACAAGTAGGATATGTTTACAGCATAAGATAATATTTCTATATGATTAAAAAATAATACTTATGCTATGGATCGATTTTATACATGGAATCCCTATATTGTATAGTATTGTATATTAACATCAATACATTGATATCAATAGAATAGGGATATGATAGTTTAGATACTAAACTATTTATTCTTATATGTCATACATGGATGACGTCAACTATGAGATTCTTATGATAGTTCCTGGTAAAATAGGTTAATTTTGTCATAATGGGTAAACATTAAGGGTCATGGGTAGACTATGAGATGGCCCATGAACCTTAGTTATTGCCTTGTGATTTTTGTATAGCATAATTTAACTTAGACATAAATTTATTCTACAACCTATGATAATCCTCGTTACAATTGTAAGTTTTTTTGAAATCTGTAGAGATGGAAAAACTACTCTACATTTATTAAAGCAATGTTTGAAACAAATATTGAAGATTAAAGGATATTTAATGTCCCTAACATTTTTTTTTTATTTGGTAGATTTGGGGTACAATACATATGGTATTAGAGATGAAGGTTACAACACTTGGACCTCACGGCAAGGCCAAATTAGTTTAGTTCATTTTATTTATGTTAAAAGAAAAAGCTAACAAAATGCTTACTATTACAAACATAAAAAATTTGGTCTATTCTGATAATGGGAGCACAAAACAAAGAGGATATCATACTTGAAGAGAATCCTATAAAGGACCTCCTAAAGAACCTCGAAAGAGCAATGAAGGAAGTTCAACCACCTAAGTTCTGGAAACAATGAAGAACCTTATCATGGAACTGCAACTGTTCAAGGGAGATAATGAAAAACTGAAACAGGCACATGAAGACCAACAAGAAATAAATGAATTGTTGTTGCATAGCATAGTAACAAAAAAGAGTCCAAAATACAATGAAATGGAGGAAGAAGTCAGCAAAAGAGCCTCTAAAAATTCAGGTCCTAAAATAGAAAACGAGAATAGTTCTTTCGAAGGCACACAAGCAACAGAAAACAAAACAACCACAAGAAGAAAAAGAAAAGGGGTGGGTCACCTGGAAGGTGAATTCAATAATATCAAACCATCCACCTTTGACGGAGAATCCAGGATGGGTCAGAAGGCTGAAGCATGATTACTAGATATAAATAAATAGTTCAAGATTTATAATTATTCTAGTAACATAAAAGTCTGAATGGCCATTTATAACATAAAGGGAAAGGCGAGTATCTGGTGGAAAGACCTGAAATTGGCCAAATGATTAAAAGAGAAACAAATGGAATGGTCAGAATTCAAGAAATACTTCAAGAAATAGTATTTATCATAAATCTATTACAAAATATAGACTAAGGAATTTTATGAGCTAAGACTTAGGCAGATGACCATGAACGATTTGATAAATAAATTTCTTGAATTATTGAGATTTGTGCCATACATCAAGGAAGACAAAGTAAAAATGCATCGGTTCCTAAGCTTCCTACCACAATCATACAAGGACATAATTGAATTGGAGAATCCAAAAACTTTAAGTGAAGTTTTTAGAAAGGCTCGGATGTGCTTTGATCAGTACAAACAGAGGTATGAAATTCCCAAAGCATGGAAGGATAATAAACATGACCAAATCAATCAGTGGAAGAAAGGATTCCAACCAACCCCTTTTTGGAAAATGGAAAAGTACTTCCAAAGGAAATATTTTCATTCTATCAACAAGAATACCCAAGGGGGTGGTAGAGCAGTTAATCTGGGAGCCAAGAAAGTTGGGGACAACCCCAGGGAACCATTAAAATGTTAGGAGTGTGTAGAACCTCACTTGAGGAGGAAATGTCCACGTTTAACTTTCGTAGCAAGGGCTACAATCCACAACCTTCAAGAAGCATCTACAGTAGGAGATGTGGGCAGAAGCATGCATAGAATTAATGCAGTTGTAGATGGCCTACAACATGATCATCAATCCACTATAGTGGAGGTTGAAGGTAAAGTTAATAATAATCATATTTCTATTCTAATCGATCGAGGAGCTAATATGAGTTATGTTACTCCTGGTTTAGTTGATTCAACCAAGCTTAAGAAAGTAAGGCATGTTAAGTCTTGGTTAGTACAGTTAGCAACAAGGACTAAGATAAAAGTTACAGATTTCATTTCTAAATTTGAACTTAGTTTAGATGGTCAAATTACAATGTTAAATATGAATATTTTGCCTTTAGTATCTTACAATGTAATCATTGGAATGGACTGGCTAGAGAAACATAAAGTAATTTTGAACTGTTACAAAAAATCACTTACTTAGAGAGATGAAAACAACATAGTTAGGACAATACAAGCCATCCGAAAACCAATCTCAGTTAGGCAAATTACACCCATGCAGTTTAAGAAATGTATGAATAAAGGATGTCAAATTTATGTTGTAAAAGTAGCTAATATGTTAGAAAAGGAAGATAAACCACGTATAAAAGAATTTACAGTCCTGCATGGGTTTAGAGATGTATTTGTGCAAGAAATACCAGAACTTCCTCCAAGAAGAGAGATAGATTTATCTATCAATCTACTTCCTGGACCTACCCTGATATATAAGGCACCCTATAGGATGAGTTTACCCAAATTAACAGAGATGAAAATTCAGCTACAAGAACTGTTGGACAAGGAATATATCAGACCAAGTGTCTCACCTTGGGGAGCACCGATCCTTTTCATTAAAAACAAGTATGGGACTTTAAGATTATGTATTGATTATCGACAATTAAACAACATGATTATTAGGAATAAGTATCCCCTACTGTTGACGGGCGAAACAGTCCGTCCGTCAACTGGGAGAGTGGAACCAGTCCGGGGTTGTCTAAATAACCCAAGCCGTTTGGAATGAACCACCCTGATGAGTTTAATGGCTCTGTTGGCCGCTCTAAGGTCTTTTAAGAAAACCAAAGAGAAACTAATCTAAACTAACTAATCTAACTAAAACTAATAAAAAAAACTAAAACTAACTAAAACAATATAACTAAAACTAAATAAAAGAAACTAAACTAATTAAAACAAACTAAACTAACTATTACACTAATCTAATTAAAACAAACTACTAAACTAAATTAAAACTAAATATAAACTACTCTAACTATTCTATTATACAATCTACTAATTACTATTTTAATAACTCAAATCAACGATCTAATCACCAGCTGCAATATTACTTATTCACAAATGTACACTATAAACAATCTATAGATTTAATTAAAACCTACAAAACTCAATTGATTACTGTCCTAAGACAGCAAGATATGTTTTTTGATTTTTTATATTTTGTGAAAAAGAAATGAAACTACTGAAATTAAACAATCTAATATAATTTATGAAATTAAACGATCTAATATAAATCTAATTAAAACTATTTCTAAACTAAACTACTTAATGGAAACAGCAGGGAAAAGACTAACTAACCTGAAAGCGCTCCTAATTTGTCCTATGTGTAATGACTCTGAAGTTGGTCGGAGGAAGTAAACTCACACCGAATTGTTTCAATAGCTTCTCGTAAACGATCAGCTGAGCTACTCTTCGAGTGGGTTTATAGGAAAAACAAGACATGAAAATATCATAACAACTGTAAGATATATAAATCTCTGCAAAAGGGAAACCTGTTATGCAAAAATCTATATTATTTAATCCAACTCATGAAGAAGATAAACCTGTCATTCACAAACTGAACTAAAAACGGTTATGTCTTTTTATACAATTGGAAGAAACTAGATATGGATTACAGTGATTAAAATTATATCATTTTCACATGATCTAGATAGCTAAAGTAGTCATAAATCATAGACAAAGTGATATACAAAACATGAAACAAAATGTTGATATATTGAGAAGCTAAAGTTGTGACAAAACATCAATTCTGCTCCAGACTGTATCAGAAATCCATATCCTTGTTCTCCCACGAATGAGGATGAACATTATTACAAAAATCATAAGTTTATATAAGTCTCTACACAGGGTAAAACATCCCTGTGGATAATTATCAAACAGTTTTACATAATCAGGGAAAAATCCAAAAATCTACTAAACTAAGCAACTGAAATGCAAGTGAAATATTTGAGATATCCTCCAGCTTCTCATAAACTCAACTGCAATTCAAATTTACCTGCAATAGGACACAAATATCAAATTAGAAGGATAGTAACAAAATACAAAAAAATGATCCTACAGACGTAGCTACAGAATCATCTGATTCTGTAGCTAGTCTAAAATAGCATATAGAATCAGATAGAAATCAAATGAAATCCTTTTAAAACAATCCAATTTAATTTGTTTTCAATAAACATCAAAATCGAATTACTAATGGCTCAAGCAAATGTATCATTCAAATCAAACCAAATCGAAAAGAATGCAATCGAAACGGGATAAGGATGCTCTGTTTTTAGTTGCCATTAAATCGGGTCAAATAATAACCACACTGTTTCATATCCAAATGCAATTACAAGTAAATTGCATTGTATCCAAAATCGATATAGTTATAATCGAACTCAATCATAATCGATTGGTTACTGCTGTGCATAAAATTCATATTGTTTTAATCAAATATCAAACTGTTACGATTATGGTCAAAACAAAACATGCATAATAGTATCCACAATCTTTGCCAATGTTTTTGGTCGCAGAGTGTCATACAGTTAACAGACATAATCGAAAATAGTGATCATAACCACCAAAAGCAGTGATAACCATAACTGGGTAACAATCAGAATGAATCATAACCGAGTCAGATATACAAACAAATCGTAATCTTGGACATAATCACTTCCATTCCCAATTTAACTTTAAACAGTATGTTTGTTAAAATATGGATCGGGCTGATAACACAATCAAACAATGTGAATCAAACAGCTTGCACTTTAGTTATGCATTAACAGAATGACGTTCGAATTGATCGAAATAGACATGAAATATTACATTTAATCATTATGCCAACCATATTGTATAGAGTACAATAAATTCAAATCGAGTCACTGACTGTGTTCAATATTAGAATACCAGAAACGGCCTGTGTTTAGTAAATATCAACAACTTCGATTACCAACAGAGCATTCGATTGAAGCTAAAACAAATCAAATCTATCTCGAGATCACTCGAATCAAAGCCAAATCCAATGAAACTCAAACAATAATGAAAATTGATTTATCAAAACAGCATTATATACAATAGTGCATGCTTGTGCTAATAGAGAAAATCCACGGTGTAAACAGGGTTTATGAATTTGTCGTCTAAATAGGTGAAAGTTATACCAGTGAGGTTGATCTAGCTACGCCAATATTGAATTGACGAATGATGTTGCCAACTCCACGTTCTTGAACAAAATCAAACCTGTTGTTCATTGCTTCTTGTCAGTGGATGACATCTTACTCTTTTGATTAGAGAGCTTTGCAACTTGCTCTTCCAAATTGTGAATTCAGGATTGTAGCATTGGCACATCAATGTAATACCTTTCCAGCCATGCACCACACTGATCATACTGTGGAGCAACTAGTTAAGATAGAACAGGAGGGGGTTTCGACGAGTCACCAGGGGTTTCACAGGGCATTTTAATGCTGGGATAATTTGGATCATTTCGTAACCAAGGTGGTAGGTTCTTCACAAAATCATATGTTGGTTTATCACACAGACCTTTGGAATAGGGATACTCGCTTGCTAGAAAACGTTCAATTTCCGAGTCAGAATCTTCTGTAACATCCCGCTCTGGTGCACTTACCAAACTTATATGACAGGATGTTTTTACTACCTTGATGTAGACAGGTGCTGCTGACTCAGTTTCATGGAGTGTGTAGGGTTTCGGACCTTGAGGATGCAAAGGCGTCGGTGGAACTCCCTTGGACTCCAGATTGAGTCAGGGAGTGGGCTATTTGAGTTGTTTCATTTACGGTGATATT
>CBVK0100352728.1:0-20627 GCA_900067695.1 Picea abies
AAGTCTGAACTCTATTTGCTAGTCCGTAGGGTGATTTTCCCCAACAACAGGAAGATGCGTGAAGAATATGAATGTTTTTATTTATTCTATTAGGTATGAGATATATTATATTAAGAAAACACAACAATACTGCAGAAAATAACAACAAAACAATAGAATGTAGAGAACCACAACACCAAAAATAATACCTTTATTGATAGAAATCAATGTTCACTTGTCTCTTCGAGGGGGAAACCTCCAGAAGAGACCACTCTATTACAATAATTCTCAAGACAAGGCTTTCTCATGCCTTATACTCCTATTTATACTAAATCTATCTTCAAAATAACAATCTAGAGGAAGATATTTCTAGAACATAGACTTTTATTAAGTCTTCTTACATTAGACCTTTTCACATTATTAACTAGGCCTTATTAACTATTATTGGCCTTTATTACATGGAAAATATATTATTCTATCTACATGAGAGGTTAGGGAGGTTAGGTCCATATCATGCCCTCCCCCTTGAAAAAGACTCTTGTCCTCAAGGCTTGATATGAGGAAATTTCTACAAAATTGTAGTCAACTCCTATGTGACATCTTCTGGTGGAGTATCCTTCCATTGAACTAAAACTTCCTTTATGGTGTGTTGATGGAGATGATGCTCACGCTGGTCCAATACGACTACAAAAAAATGGAACCTTCTTCATCTAATTCTGGTAGACTAGTCTGGGTCTAACACTTAGTTCCAATCACTTTCTTTAGGTAGGAGACATGAAAAACATGATGTAGCTTAGAGTGACTAGGAAAATCTAACTGGTTATCCACTAACTCTACTCGTTTGAGAATAGTATAAGGACCATAAAATTTGGGGGAGGGTTTTTTATAGTGTTTGGATTTGATTGAAGTGTACTTGTACAGTTACATATGGAAAAACACTTGGTCCCCTTCAGCAAAGTAACATTTAGAATGACCCTAATTTTCCTGTTGCTTCATGTAGTTCTAAGCCATGAACACATTTTCTTTGAGAGTACGAAGAACAATCGTGTATACTATGAGATTGTGCTCAACCTCATGAACCTTGGAGACACATGACATGTATGGAAGAGACGATGGTGGATTTTTTCCATAGACTGCCTTAAAGGGAGTCATTCAAGTGGAAGTATGATAAGAGGTGTTATACCACAATTTAGCTAGGGGTAGCCACTCAATCCACTAATTTTGTTTTTCAGACACAAAACACCTAAAATATGTTTCCAAACACTTGTTGACCACTTCAGTTTGGCCATTAGTCTAGGGATGATAGGTGGTGCTGAGATGTAATTGGGATCCCTGGAGCCTGAATAATTCTTTCTAAAAATTATTGCTAAAAGTGGGATCACAGTTAGAAACAATAGAATGAGGCATGTCATGGAGTTTGAATATATTATCCATAAAATGTGATCCACTATGGATGATGTGAATGGGTGTTGAAGAGAACATAAATGAGCATATTTGGAAATATTATCGACAACCACCATAATGACTAACCTATTGATGGATTTAGGTAATCCAACAATGAAATCCATAGAAATATTTGTCCAAATAGTAGGTGTAAGAGGAAGGAGTTGGAGTGTGCCAGGAGTTCTGAAAATCTCACCCTTATTGCATTGACAAGTATCATATTCAACCACAAAGGTGTGGATGTCTTGTTTCATACTTCCCCATAAAAAAAAATGTTTGACCTTTTCATAATTTTTGGTAAAACCTGAATGCCCAACTATAGGTGAAGCATGAAACTTAGACAAAACCTCGGATTTAAGAGTCAATTGTATTCTTAAGAGTGAATTTGTTTATAGTACTAAGAGTACCCTGGAGAAGCTTGAATATCCTATTGTAGTTTTTGTATCGGGCTATAAATTTTGGGGTATTTCCACCATTCTCGGCGAAAATCCCGAATCTAGTCCGCGACAATGAATGAGAGGGAAAAGAGGGATCCTTATTCTTCATATTTTTAGGAAAGTGTAGCAGACACCACATTTCATTTCCATTCTTGTAAATGATCTCCTAATCATATCCAAACAACTTGGTCACCTATTTCTGTTACTCTGGGGATTAAATTTGTTGTTTAAGGAAATAATTAAGGCTTTTATGATCTATTTCAATTTCGATGTGTTTCCCCAATAGATAAGGGTGCTAGAGATCGACTGCGAGAAAAATAGCCAACATTTACTTTTCATAGATTGATTGGCCCAAATTTCACTCTGAAAATTGTTTGTTGGTGAAAGACAAAGGTCGACCCTCTTGCATGAGTACGACCCTCATTTTGTTTCTTGATGCATCACATTTCAAAACAATTTTTTTTGTGAATTCAGGTAGCGCAAAGACATGAGTATTGCACATAGCTTCTTTCAAGGCTTGGAATGATTGGTCAATTTTTGGATTCAAACTGAAAGTATTATTTTTAAGGAGAGTTGTGATGGGAGCCTGGAATTTTCCATAATTCTGAACAAACTTGCGATAATAGTCTATTAAACCTAGGAAACAACGTATACTTTTAAGAGTTTTAGGGTGACGCGAATTCTGCATGGCTTCAATTTTCTTAGGATGCACCCTTACACCATCCTTTCCCATAGTATGACCCAGGTACTCTACTTTAGAGGTGTCAAAAGAACATTTATAATGTTTGAGAAAGTTTGTGAGAACTTGATCGACATGTGTGAGAACGGATTTCCAAGTTTTACTATAGATGAGAATATCATCAAAGAAAACTAACACAAAGTGATGTAAGAAAGATTGAAATACATGATTCATGAGGCTTTGAAAACTTGAGGCTGTGTTACAAATACCAAAGGGCATGATCAAGAACTCATAGTGACCCTCACGAGTGTGAAATGCAGTCTTGAGAATGTATTCCTCTTTCATACGTATCTAGTGGCAACCAAAACATAGGTCAAGTTTAGTAAAGTATTGAGCCCCACTTAGTTTATCTAGAAGGTCATCTATGACATGAATGAGAAATTTGTCCTTGATGGTAATTTTGTTGAGGGCACGAAAATCAGGACACATGTGCCAAGTATCTTCCTTTTTGAGGACCATGACTATAGGGGAAGAATAGGGGTTGGTACTGGGAAAAATAACACCCACATTTAGTAACTCTTGGACAATTTTTTCAATTTTATTTTTTTGAGAAAAGGGATGATGATAATGGTGAACATTGGGACGAAGACTACCCAATATTAAAGGAATGGAATGGGGACACGGGAAGGCCCTGGGGAGTTTGGAAAACTGCGTGGTGTTGGGAAAGGATAAATTGGAGACCGGGTGCACAAAGGGTTTCTCAACTGCTTGAATGGAATGGAGTTGGGAAATGATGCCAGAATGACCTTTTTTTAGTAACCTTTCCATGAGGTGGGAACTGATGATCTTTAGAGAGACTGATGTAATTCCTTGGAATTTATATTTTTGTCCCTCTTGTTGGAATTACATGGTTAAATCCTTAAAATCCATGGTGATGGCACAAAGAGTGCGTAACCATTCAACACCCAACACAATGTCACAACAACCCATATCAATAGCAAACATGTGATATTTCAAGTGATACTGACCAATTTCTAGGCACACATTTTCACAACACCCCCCACATTTCATGGAACTACCATTAGCAATCATGATTTGAAAATCGTTGATTGCACATATATAGAAATTGAATTCTTTGACAAGGAGGTTATGCATGAAATTATGAGTGATGCCATGATAAACTAGGATGATGACTTTCCTACGCTTAATGTAGCTAATTAACTTGAGGGTTTGGGGAGATGAAAATCCAGTGAGAGCATTCAGTGAAATCAATGGTTCAACTTTGAGAGGATCATAGGGAAGCTTAAAATCATTTGGTTGGGGTAGCACTTCCTTAGGTGAAACCACAACATCTTCATCAGAAACATCCTTTGAAATGGCCATAAAAAGTTTATGTTCTGTACACTTGTTCCTTGGAAAGTATTTATCATCAAAATTAGAGCAAAGACCACACTTGATTTGGTGTTCATCCATTTCCTCCCAGGTTTATTTTTGGACCTTGAGAGGGGTGGTTGTAAGGGCAGGATTAGGGGGTTAACTGCGAGAAATAAAAGAAGTTTTTCTTCTCTGGGAAAATAAGAACTATTGTTCTTGCTTGGCACATTTAGTTTCATCGAACCAATTCTACAGGTGATCCATGAGGACCTAGGATCAAATTTTATCCTTGAGGCCATCGATAAATCATTCTCAGAAGAATGCATCCGTCATGCCCTATGTTTGGAAAGTTAAGTGCTCAAAGGAAACAATAAAATCTTTCACTATTCCAAATTGTTTCAACTTGGTCAAACAACCTAAATGGTGGATGTATGTGTTAAAGTGTTCATATAACTCGAAAACAAACTTTGTCCAAGAAACATACCCTTGACGTGCATTTCTATGCCATTTCCACCATTTCCATCGTTCTGGATCAAAATAGGGAACATTCTAACAAAGAATTTTCAACTCATCAGTAATGTCATGCAGGGAAAAATGGTGTTCCATGTAAGTGTCTCAGGCTGTTGCATCTGAGCCATCAAATGTTTTCACCTCAACTCTCAGAAGACCATTTGGTAAACAGAAGGATCTAAGAACACTCGTTTTTCAGATAGGGAGAGGAGGGGATTTTCGGGACAACGCGGCGATGGATGTAGGGGATTTCGCTAAACATTGCTTTTAGTGTAAAGTTTAAATTTTGTTTTTTAATTCAAACCAATTAATGAACATATTCATGCAAATAGTATCTCCAATTATGACCCTTATCCTACATTATAATCATTTCATTACATGGTTAGAATTTTATTTCTTATTTATTTTTGTTGGAATATTGTAATCATTTCAGCTAATTAATATTTTAGTTGTAGAAAGCTCGAGAAGAGCTCAGTTCTAGATATTGAGTTTGTCTATTATTAATATTTTATTAATATTTTAGTTGTAGGCTCAATTATAGATATTGAATTTGTATATTCTTAGAAATTGTTAGAATGAATAACTCGACAACAAACTTTGTCCAAGAAACATACCCTTGACGTGCATTTCTACACCATTTCCACCATTTCCATCGTTCTGGATCAAAACAGAGAACATTCTAACGAAGATTTTTCAACTCATCAGTAATGTCATGCAGGGAAAAATGGTGTTCCATGTAAGTGTCTCAGGTTGTTGCATCTGAGCCATCAAATGTTTTCACCTCAACTCTCAGAAGACCATGGTCACGATGTAGGGAGTTGGAATGAGAGTGTAGAGGATGAGAGGAGTCAACACCTTCGACGTGGAGGGGTGGGTTAGAGGAGGAAGGACCCTGGGATTGGTTCATGAATTTTTTGAGAGTGGAGTGGAGTTTGTCAATTGAGTTGTTCCTGGAGGTAGTCCACTTTGGCATCAACGACATAAATATCGAAATTCAGTTTATGATTGGTTTCTTCTTGTCAACTAGGATCCATTGGGCTACAAGGGGTGGGTGTATGGACACAAAAGAAGATAAGTGATATATACCATTGTGATTAGGGAAACTAGAGGAATCCAATAGAGTAAATGGGAAATAAGGGTGTCGAGAAGGGTATGGGTCCACGGGGAAAAAAAGACTTAAAAATGATAGGTATCACAATGATCAAGGCGAGGAGGGGAATCAAATTATAGGTCTCAAATAAGGGTGTGGGAAGGACCCATTTTTTTTTACTCATGCAGAGTTATACTTCGACCTGAATAATACTGCAATGTCAAAATACCCAAATTCTTAACAAGAAAAAATGTGTATTAATTTCACAACCAAAATGCAAGAGGAAAGGTTGTGTGGCCAAAATATCCTTTTTTTTCCTTGTCTAGTATGTTCCCCCCAGTTAGGGTTTTCATAGTGCCTACGCACAATGGTTTTTCATTTGCTATAGCTCTCTGATATATGTTCATGGTCGAATAGCAATACTCAACCCAATATCTTAGGCAAACAACTAAAGAGGCTTGATCGTACCCTTATCTGTACTACCCGATCACCCAGGTACCAAAGAGTATCTTCCCAAGTTTTGTTCTCGGTGTCACTATAGCAGTTAGGTAGCTAATCGACTAATCTAGGGTTAGTTTCACGAAACCTAGGGGACTCCTGATATACCTGACAATACATGAGAGTTATGGCCATGTACATATTTTTTCTAATGCGATACTACTCAAAGGGTACCAACAAGTGTTACAGAGGTTTCCAACATGGTTACATGTTTGTTCATAGACAACCCCATGAAACCATATGTATTTCTTGTGTGTAGTCTTCCCCACAACAATTTTGCCTTCTAAGCAACATATCTATATGCTTTAAAGATGTCAATAGTACATGTTTATACCCTGAAAATAAATTCCCACAATTTTCGTAGAAGAAAGTGCTCTTATACCACTTGTTAGGTACCAAATAAATTATATTAAGAATACAAAAACAATACTGTAGAAAATACTAATGGAATAACAGAATGTAGAGAACCAAAAAACCAAAATAAATACCTTTATTGATAGAAAGCAATATTCACTTGCCTCTTCAAGGGGGAAACCTCCAGCAGAGTAGCGCTCTATTACAATAATTCTCAAGACAAGGCTTTCTCATGCATTCTACTCCGCTCTATTACAATAATTCTCAAGACAAGGCTTTCTCATGCATTCTACTCTTATTTATAGTAAATCTATCTTCAAAAGAACAATTTAGAGGAAGATCTTTTTCGAAGCAGAATCTTCTATTAAGTCTTCTTGCATTAGATATGTTCACATTATTAACTAGGCCTTATTTACTAATATCAATCTTTATTACATTAAAAATATATTACTCTATCTGTGTGAGGGGTTAGGGAGGTTAGGTCCCTAACATATTCATGCACAACTCTAAATCAAGAGTAGTGAACTTTGAGTTGGTTCTTGTTCTCCTTCTCCTTAAAATTTCTAGTTCCATTATGGATTCATTTAATATGAAGGATGGAAGCTTTGCATGTGTGTTTGAATGTTAAACATAGAATATTTAATAGAAATTTATGAATGTTTTGTTTATATGCATGAAGAATTTCTAGCAGTGATGAGATTATAGTTCTCATATATTCTTCCCAAAATATATTGTGTGATGAGCCTTCCAACAATTTTAAGCCTTACATTCCACAATATTTTACTACCTTGGCTTTCTAGTGACTTCTATTTCTGATACTTTTATTTTCAATTTTTATTTTTCATGAAAGTTTTCCATGGAAAATTTCATTGTTTGCATGTGAATGATTTATCGTCATTTGGTTGCGATTTCTTTTATGTTCTGTATTTTGAGTGTTTTAGGAGATGGATGTACAAAATTCCTATGTCACCCTTATTATGTGTTGAAGTGTTGATGCAGGAGCATCACTCCACATCAACAATTGCGCCAGCACACAAACACTCAAGAGAGAAAGGGAGAGGCATTAAACCACCCACTTTTAAATTTGAAATAATCCTATACGGATTTTCATGTTGTAAGATTGTAAATGTCAAGCCATACCTTTGTACATGTAGTGGTTGTATTTCATTTAAAAGGGTTGCTCGTAGAAGGCCCAGATCTCAATCAGGTCTGGGTAAATAGTTATGAAACTTCAATGTAATAAATGAGGTTAGGTGAGAGAGGACGAGCTCACATAACCCCTCTTTTGTAAGGAGACAAAATAAAAAAGAAAGACGGATAGAGAGATCTAGGTTAGAGAGGCCTTAGGAGGTAGAAGTTCTAAGAGAGAGACAAAAATTTCATTGTTTGCATGTGAATGATTTATCGTCATTTGGTTGCGATTGCTTTTATGTTCTGTATTTTGAGTGTTTTAGGAGATGGATGTACAAAATTCCTGTGTCACCCTTATTATGTGTTGAAGTGTTGATGCAGGAGCATCGCTCCACGTCAACAATTGCGCCAGCACACAAACACTCAAGAGAGAAAGGGAGAGGCATTAAACCACCCACTTTTAAATTTGAAATAATCCTATATGGATTTTCATGTTGTAAGATTGTAAATGTCAAGCCATACCTTTGTACATGTAGTGGTTGGATTTCATTTAAAAGGGTTGCTCATAGAAGGCCTAGATCTCAATCAGGTCTGGGTAAATAGTTATGAAACTTCAATGTAATAGATGAGGTTAGGTGAGAGAGGATGAGCTCGCATAACCCCTCTTTTGTAAGGAGACAAAATAAAAAAGAAAGACGGATAGAAAGATCTAGGTTAGAGAGGCCTTAGGAGGTAGAAGTTCTAAGAGAGAGACAGATTGAAGGAACTGGAACTTTGTTATAGACCAGTTTTGTAAACATCTGTATAGACACATAGAGAAAATATAAAAGCAGTTTTCTTGCATATCATGTGTTTATGTGTTTCATGAATGAATGTTGTAGATGTATGTTAAGTTTCATTTACAGTGGGAATATAGATTTCATTTATCTTCATTGAGTTCATAATATCGCTCTGGATTCTTTAGGTTGTGCAAGGAGTGCACAATAGAACACTTGAGGTTCTATAGCCAGTGCAAGGAGTGCGCATTTGAACTCTGTGGAGTCAGAAAATAACGTGCCAAGAGGACACACCAGAGTGATCACAAAATAAAGGAAGAAGCCTTAAGGTTACTAAACACCTTGGAGGAGATACTATGCAAGGGAAGGCATAGAGAGACATAATCACTGAGGATTCTATGAAGCTTTGCCAGGTGGGCATCGAGCGAGTGCAAGGAGTGCACGAGAAGAACTCTATTTCGATTTCAGAGAGAAGAAAAAACTACTGAAGGTTCTGTAAATCTCTGCAAGGAGGGAATCGAGTGACTGGAAGGAGTGCACGAGAATAACTCTATTTCAAGTTCAGAGAGAAGATAGAACTACTAAAGGTTCTGTAAATCTCTGTCGGGAGGGCATCGAGCGAGTGCATAGAGTGCACAAGGAGAACTCTATTCTAAGTCTTGTGATAAGAGAAGTGTCCAACGAAAGACACTTACAGAGTTGTTGAACACTCTGTAGGATCAACAAGGTGTGCTTGAGAAAGAAGTTGCCAGGAGGGCACTTACATCCTGTTAAGGAGAGAAAAGGGAAAGAGTTTCTGAATACTCTGGAGGAAGACCTGTGAAAGGATTTCACCAGGTCAACATTCAGATGAAGTGTTGAGAAACATCCATAAGAAGGCTAGTCGAAGTGCAAGGAGAATGCGCAGAGAGAACTTGTTTCAAGTTCCAAGATCAGGAGGTCGAGCACATGAGTGTACCAAGAGGAGCACTAGAAGTCTTCTAAAGAAGGTGCAAAAATGTTGAGTCCCTTAGAGACTAAGCCAGCTGAAAGCTCAAAAGAGATGGCACAAGGAGTTTGCGATGGTGGACTTATTCCAAGTCCCAAAGCTTAGGAGGAGTAGCGTGGAGCTGCACGTAGAGCACAGGAGAAATTCGAAGACCGAGATCTTCGCATGACTCAAAAATCTTCTAAGTCAGAAGATCAAATTTCAGGAGAGTTACCGCCAAAGGATTTGGCTGGGACTCGTTAAGGAGCTAAACGAATGGTAGAGAGCTTTTGAAGAGGAAGTGTCGATAGCCGCAAGCTATTGGATCAAGTAGAGTTGCAAGGAGGATAACGGTGGGAGCCATTCCACTCTCAAAGCTCAGGAGGAATAGGATTCGTCGATCCAGGAGAGATCTGAACCGTTGGTTCATTTCGCGAGAATGGATATCGGGATTTGTGAGGACAAAAGTCCTTAGTTTCCAAATTCGCGACATGTGAAATCGCGATTCGATCACAACCGTAGATTGTGGGAGGATCTGGACTGTTTGATCAGAGTCCAAACAGGCGAGAACGTGCATAGGAGAGGAGATCATATCTATACCATTGGATTTGAGCATGTGGACCAACAGTCGTTGGATCCGGAGAAAGGTACACAAGAGAAGTTCTAAAACAATCGAAACCATCCATCGTCAGGAGGACAGGTGGTATCAGATCAGGGGTGTTCGTGGGACCGAACACCAGGAGATTTGCAAGGAGCAAAGGAGAAAACTTGTGATGGGAGGAGTCACGAAATCGTTCTCGACCATTGGATCCAAAAGGACACATGGCGGAGACCCACACACACACTAGAGGATCGAGCACCAGGAGATCAGAGGTGAAGACAAGAGCAAGTTCGCGAAAGGAGAATTCGTGAAATAATCAGGACTGTCCATCGAAAAGGACATGTGGCGAGCATGTAACATTTCTCTAATTCATGACTTAGAGGAGTCAAAGGGCAGATTTGTTAGAACTCCCGAATCACGAAATCGCGATTCAATCACAGTCGTCGGATCACGAGGATTGTGGGTTGTTGATCTGGAGCATCGACGTTTCGAAACTTCAGGTACCAAGGGTTCGAAGGAGAGAACCATCCCAAAATCTCTAGTCACGAAGTCCTGACTTTGTGAAGGAGGAACGTGGATCGTTGGATCGTGGGATAGTGAGGGTCGTTGATCCAATAACAAGAAGAATTTCGGCATTTCAGGGTATGGAGAGTCAATGCTGGCTTGAGTAGAATATCCCGATACAGGAAATCACGATTTGATCGCAGTGGTCGATCGAGGGAAAAAGCATGGACCGTCGATCTACCACAGAGCAGATTTCGAGGTGTCGGGGATCGGAAGATCTGAGGCGAGGAGTCTTTCGACTTCGTCAATCGCGAAGTCCCAAAACACTTTGAGGTTTGGCCCGAGGTCATAGTAGGGGTCATATGATTGAGGCATAAGGGAGGAGCTAGAAAACCGTTAGCCCATTTCAGGGTTTCGGGGATTGAAGGAGTCGAGAGTGACTCATACGTCGAAGTCTCAAGGTTGCGAAACGTGACGGGCGCCTTTTGGGTAAGGCCTGTGGTCACAGCCAGTGATCACGTGGGGGTGAAGCTCGCACTTGGTGCTTGTCCGCACAGAGTGAGTTTCATAAAAGGACCTGTGGATTTGTTTAATAGAGGTTCCAACAGGGACCAAAGCGTTGTTCTAGCTCAAGGAGGGAGAACGATCCAATGACCAGGAGGTTGCAGAACCCCGAAGGGGAGGGGGGTTGCACCAAGTGCCCTTACTTATGCAATTGGAATCTTTTATGTGCTTCCTTATGGTTATTGATGGAGAAATTGTGGAAATGTATATGGATTTTCATAAGTGGTTTGTAACTCAAATGGAGAGGTAATAAATTTCATGATTGTAATTTCATTTACATTTTGAGTGGCTGGCATGTCTAATCATTTATCTCATTCTCTCTCCTTTAAATGTCAAAGAAAAATCTATTCCATGAGTGACACTTCATTATTGAAAAAGCAAAATTTATTCCATGAGTGGCACTTCATTATTGAAGGTGAAGATTATTAAGTAACCATAACGTGATATCATGGATGCTTTTAAAAAAAAAAAAAAAAACTTGTTTACTTAAGAGAATGGATTCTAATTTTTAAAATTTATATATCTATATGTGTCTTCAAACTTCTAAAAGGTTTCAAATTTTTTAAGTTTACAAAGATTTACTCTCTTCTTTTCAAAAGATATAAAACAACCTCCAATTAAAAAGTCAAGGTAAAAGTTTATTATCGAAATAATGCAACGATTTTCGAATAAAATATTTATAATTTTAATATGTTTAAGATTTTCTTTCTAATTGTTAATTTCTAGGCCCACTAGAGTTCACTACTGAGTGAGGTAATTTCAGTGCGATCTTTTCATTTTTCCCATGTTGGATGAGTTGGTATCATCTAGAATGGGTGCTGTCCACAAATGATTTTGAAGATTTAAATACCCCTAAATTATAATTTCTTAACCAATGGTTAAAAATACTAACTCAAAAATGTTTCTAACAAATCAATATTTTTTTTTAATTCTAATTTCAGTATTTTTAAAATTCTTATCAATGTGAAAACATAACTTCAACGCCCATTTAAAAAAAAAATACTAATTACTACTTAAAAGACAACTCTTGAAAATCCTATATTTACTAATAACGTTATTGAAAAAGGACGAGAAACCACTTTGTGGTTTGCATCATGTTTCGCAAGTGTCAGCGTAATGCATCAAAGTACTTAGTGCTCGTTAGATACTGACAAACTATGCACTTATGGCCCTTCTAAGCATAAAGTGCCACACTTTGTCTCCACTTTCTCTAAACATAAAATCAAATCTGCAGCACATAGTAAATGAGTGAATTGGGAATAAGAGCACAACTTTTATCCTTTGGTGTTTGACACGTATGATCCTCAGTGGGGATTCCATTTATTTTATTTGGTACCAAAGCATGCTAGCCAATCAAGTAACATCAGAGGCTACTTTATCAAAGAGCAGGCTTACTCTGCGACAACAGGCCATTTCAATTCTTTCTTGCTTGCATCATATTCCACTGACCACCACAACACCAGCTTTCTTCTGGTTGTGCAGGTTCAGTGCGTGAATATGGTCGTCATCATATTCCGCAGTCCTGCGTTATGTTGCATCAGCTGCGTCTGTCAATCTAAACTCGCCACCAACGGTGCATAATCGCTCACACTATATTGGAATACTATTTCACAGTGGTAATCAATTCATCGTATCCGCGGCTTAACTACTTTGATATTATTAATACCGTTGGGGCGCGTGGATACGGATCATTTGCAGCCAGGCTCTGTGGCGGGAATGTGGGAACGGTCAGTTCTGATCTCTGCAGGAATGACAGCAGGTGTAACGCACGCTATCGCTCAAGCCCAACAAATATGGCATAGTCCTCATTGGCTTATTCCAGATTTTACTGTTAAGACCATGTTTCAATAATTCCAGATTTCATGCCGAAGGAAAAGCAAATGATATGCGTATAACGATCTATTGAATTTGCAGATGAGATGCAGAAACCCTAAATTATGCAACAAGTTGGAGGCAACGATAGTGGTTACGGACCTCACACAGAACAACCAAACAGATTTTGTTGTAACCGCAGCACATTCTCAAGCCTGGCACTAGAAGATAATGGCTCTCAGCTTCTAAAGGCCAGATAGATATCAAATATAAACGGTAAACCGAGCATTACCCTAATCAGCTTCTCACACATCCAGCCCTGGTCTAGGGTTGACATATAATTTATAACTCTAAACATACGTATCTGAATCTCATCGGGGACTGTGGACACGGTCCCTTGAGGGTACAAGCGCCAGAATATGGTGGTGATGGTGGACGAAAGTAACCAAGTTATCCTTACTATCTTGCTGTGCAGTTCTTATACGAAGGAGGCCAGACCGACACAGTCGCGTGGATCTTGAGCATGTAATGAATCCATGTTCTTAATTTATGAAACTGCATTTAGAAAATTCATCAGTGAACATTGAATACATGTGTTAATAAACCGATGGTGATACGATAATTAATTGGTAATTTGTAATATTTTTGTAGGTGAGAACTTTGAGTTGCATTACATGAAGTGCAACCATGGCGCAGTTTGGGACATACAGAAGCCACCAGGGGGTGCTCTGCAGTTTGGATCTCTGGGCTGACAATGGGAAAAGGTTGTGGCCGAGAAAGTCTGTGCTTCCCTCAGATTGGAAAGGTTGTAATTGATCATCGCATCTGTTGATTTTAGTTTGAATGCAACAGTAAATTAAGATTGCTTAGTTTCTAGTAAACCTACCAACGCCTCTATCTATAATCCATTTATCTCCACAGTTTTGTAGTTCTACATAAATTTTTGATTTCTAAAATATGAAGCATTTTTTTCTTTCAAACTTAATAACTCTAAACCATTACTTGATTGGTCTGTAGTTTTGGGTCTCCTAGGTGCTGTCCATCCATCCTACAGACTTATGACACGTCCGATTGCATTCTACTCAGTTTGGCACGGTTTCTTATAGAGGTGATGACCAAAGCTTATCTAGTTTTTCAATTAATGTCAAACACAACTATCTCTCATCTAGGGTTTTTATCTTCTCAAAATTTAATGTAACACTTTTACTAGATTTTCCTTATCGAGTGTTTTCCATCTTGTGGGTTGAGGATACATGTCTCATTGTATTGTAGTAATTTTTCATGCTTTCTAAAGGAGTGATATCTTATATTATTTTTCAATTAGTATTAAACACAAGTATCTATCTAACCTAGAGTTTTATAAAAGTTAAATATTTCAAAACACTTAGTGCAATGTTTAAATTTTCATCAGCAATTTTTTTGTAACCTATCTATTTTCATTCCCTTATTAAATATGTAATTAATTGAGTTAGTTATTGTTTTAATTTTGGTATGAATAATTAATTACAATGTTGTGATGATGTGGACATGATTATATTCTAAACATTGTATCCTTTAGCTAATAAGAAAATGTCAATTGTTGATTAAGGCAAGAGCACCTATATGGACCATGATACCATGAGAGCGGAATGGTGAGGGGGTATGAGGGGGTTCAATATGTCTAAGGATTCCTAGGAACCCTTGCCAAATTATTTTGTGATGCCAAATTTTATTGTGACGAATTATCTTCCATTTACCCTTTTTGATTTGACAAGCTAATCATTGAATGTAGTTGGTGGAAGGACCACCTTCCACAATTATGAGTAATAGGCTGAGTACTTTGAAAATGATACTTGTGGGTCAAACTATCCTTTAAAATATTCACCCCTTTTCTTGGAAATTGTTTCATAACTTGAAGGGAAAGTTGCATGGGAAAAAGGAGGCCATTTGATTGGGGACAAAGAGTAGACTTGCATGTGGGGGTCCAAGAGAGAAGACTAGGTCATGTGCATGATCCTAATTATCCCAAGTGGGTCTTGTGCATGAAGAAGGATCATGCACAAGAAAGCAACGATCTTTTGGTTCATAGACTGAGCAAAAAGAGAATTGAGATGTGGATAGGGTGACTATAAGTGAGAAAGCTAGTTGAAGGCCCTTGATTCACACCATAAATACGCTAAGCATATGGGTTGCAATTTGGAAATCTTCTAGGCATGTATGATAAGCACGAGGGAGGAGAGCCATCGAGGGAACTGTGTAGTAGTGAAGGGAATCAATCAAGTGTTATACAAGTTGTTAGAAAAACACTTGGAAATCATGGAATCCTAAAGTGAGTGAAGAATAAGTCCCCTGCTGAGAGCCTACTTGTGATAAGTTTCCAAATGACCAAATAATCTCTAAGAGTTGCCTAAATTTTCACTTATGGTATCATGGTATGGCTAGGAGTTGGCCAGTTGTAGAAATACCACATGTAGCCATGCCTACAATTGGGTAGAAAATCACTCGCCCTCGATTAGTTTGTTAGGAAGCCTCTAGATTTTAGATAAGTTCTCATGTCTTGTTTTAAAGCGTACTTACAGTTCATGTATTTTATGATTTACACATGAAATTAGATGTATGGAGATGTTGCATGTGGTGAAATGTATGAGAGAGATATAATGAATCCAAGTTGTGGAAATTTTGTATGCACAGATGCAATGACATTCTATTTGCTAGTTTAGGATTTAAATTAAATTTCCTATTTATGTTGTTCATGGAGTTCAATCTCAGACGAAGCCTTTTGTATGATCCTAATTAAGGATTTTATTCTTTAAATCTTAAATGGTTCACCCTTGGATGAATTGATCCTTAGGAATTCCAAGTAAAAGCCTTCAAGTGGCTATACTTTGTTCAAATAATTTACGTATAGCCTAATGTATTTGGTATGCATGCATTGGTTAACGTGTATTAGTAGTCTTGAAATTCTTGAGAAAGGGATATTTGTGCAAGTGGAGTTGTTACCTATATTTTGTGGCTTATTTTATGTTTGAATACATGATTACAACCTTATAGCATTGCCGTCTTGTACGGAAATAGTGCACTACCCTGCTTTTTCCATTCTTAATGTCACGGATGCTAAGCTCTTAATGGTTGGGAGTGAATATTTTAGAGGACTAAAATCATCCTCTAAATTCACCTTTAATTCACTTAATGAATGTGAGGCTTGTTGGCATACTTACTTATACTGATAAGGGGGGTGAATCAATATAAGACTACTTTTTCTTTTCTTATCAATTTATTATGTTACCAACCATAAGCAGTTAACGATAAATATATATAACCATACAATCCATAGTAAACGAAGATTTAACGTGGAAACCCAAATGGAAGAAAAACACAAAATATATCTTTATAAAGTCATGTAGGCACCAACCTATTTTTACAATATTTGCAGGAATCAACTTGCAGGAGACACCAATCTCTTTAGCTGAGCACCAACTCAACAATGCCTGTAGGTACTAACCAACAACTGCAATATTTTGCAGGAACCAACCTATAGGAGACTCCAATCCCCTAACAGTTGGTGTAGGAACCAACCTACCGGAGACACCAATCTCCTCAAATTGTCAAATATACCAAAACATCTCTTTGCTTCAAACCTTCACCTACATAATTTTGTTTCTCTGTCTTTGATGTCACAATAGTATGTACCAGGTCACAGTCTGCATGCCTTCACATGATCCTTTGACCTTGCACCTCCCAACCACCCTTAGAAATCTACATTTCACTTTATTTCATGTAAACATACCTCAAAGCCTCATATTCTCTTCAACAACTTGAATAGTCTTCCACTCTCAATTATGCAATCTTAGAACTATGCACTCACTCACTTCAACACGATCAAGGCATTGTTATTTATATCAATCCCAGCTCTCCAAGAGTTTTTCTACATACAAAATAAATCATTCTCATGAGGTCGTCTCTAAATATCTTTGAATATTCCATAAAATTGGGCTCCAACAAATTAATTTAGACCGGTCCCAATTTTATTCCTTGTTTCTTCTGTGATCCATTCACTGGACACAACGTAAATCTCAACACTCAGTAGTCGTTGAATGACTCAAGTATATTATATCAATTGTCGATCTAAGAGGTTGATTTGTTCATCGGGCATTGGGACCACTAGGGTTTGGACTCACTAAGGATCCAAACACACCCCTTTAACCTTATTTTTTTAGCCACTATCAGATCAAACTACTCAATCAAATATCAACCATTGATCTACTCAATGCCCACCAAAACACGCAACATGAATCTCATCTCTCAACAAATATCTGATCATTCCTTGGATAAAATATCGATGATCAATCTGTAGTTTTCTTAATATTGGGACCACTGGGCCTACTAGACCACCGACCCACTAGCCCCCTGGGCCTTTAACTTTTCACCTCAATGGTTTCCCCTGATCCGGTATGATGACTTGGTCTCCACGTGGGCCCCTTCCACATGTACTGGATGACGTGCCACAAATATGTGATTGTTGATGCCATTACATCCTCCACCCCTGTTTAGACACCATTCTAACTTGGCACAAGCACGTGGATTGACAAGTGGCACCATTGTGGATGCTTTCATAGCTTCTACATGATTGTTTTCATCATGCTAATGTGGTCATCGACCTACGATCCCACTAGGCACTCAAGACTTCACCACTAAGATTTCACTTTGATCTCTCTATCTTAGATATGTTGGGCCCCACCATCAGGGTATCAGACCACCGAGGTCCTCAACACTTCACCTTCACCCTTCTTCCCACTCTGGTATGGAACCTTAACACATTATATTCCGTCCATTGGGCCATCGGGGTATCATCCCATCAGGCCCTCAAAAGTTTAACATTGTGCGCTCAAGCAATGTTCCCCAATATCAGGCCCTCAAAAGTTTAACATTGTGCGCTCAAGCAATGTTCCCCAATCCGATATACGATATGACGTGGTTGCTACATGGTGCTTCCATGTGGCTCTAACATGTCATTTAAGGTGGCATCATATCTATCTCACCTGATAATCAGCCCACCAGGCTCACCGACCTACTATCTCCTCAAGACCTTCAACACTACATTGATATTTAGTCAATATCAGACTACTGGGGCACCATATTATCAAGCCACTGAGGTATCATCCCACTGGCCCATTGGGGCACCAGGCTATCATGAACTTTACCAATGTGATTTCAACTTCGATCTGGTATTTTGGTATCCTATATAATGAGGTATTGATCATTTGATCTTGGATGTTGATATCCAATGATCAACAATTAGGATATAACTGACTCCGGTTTCATAGTTCTCCACAACAAACTTTATCACCACATCCAGGGTTCCATGAATTTCCCTTTTTCATTCAAACTATGTAGTACATCCTTTACAATATAAACCAATTAAAAGAAAATTCCCTATGCAAGTGGGATATATCAATTTCATGGGAATTCTTCTATTGTGCCCTCATACTTCAACTCCAACTCCCTTATTGGGATTCTTGTTGTTCATGATTTCCCTTGCACCATCGATCCTTCAACAAACCATGAGTTCTTAGACACAAGGCTTGCACCTCCTCGATCTTGTTTCTTTATTTGTAGGGTCTTCTCATTCAACATCCAATCATACTTGTGTACTACCAAATTCACTTGGTTTGATTGTTCACTTTCTTTCTTCCTTCATTCTCTTCTTCCTATGTTTGGTTTGATTTGCAGTATGGATGCTTCCTTTGTTTTCCTGGTTTTGATAGTCTCCCCCTATATTTGACATCAATGAAAACAAATTCCAAAAATTCTATGTGGGGAAGACCTGAGGGTGGTATTGGTTGTGAGTTGTAGCATGAATGCTATAGCTTAGTAATGGAACTGGTTGGGTGACTATGTGGAGATGAATAAATTTGTAAGTTTGGTAGTAGAAGATGCGATTACAAAGAAAAATATTCTAGGGTCTTTATACCTTGGTACCTAGACCAATTTTCATAGAACTTAGATATTGATATATGTATATATTTGTACATATGAGTATGTACATCTACACCTACAATTCATAGATTTAATGTCTAGAAATCTTTGGAAATTAAGCCACTTATTTTGAGTACAAGGCATCTATCATGGGCCAAATGTGTTATTTTATCGATTGAAGAGTGTTAATTTAAAGAGGTCGGTTTCTTGAATACCTAAAATAATCCAAGAGATGACCTCAGTAGAGTTCCTTACTTTTGAAAAAAACTTGGCAGAATACTTGGAATGTTTCTAATGACGAAAACTTAGTTATTAAGTGTATTGCATGAAAAGAATTTTCATGTGATACAACTTGTATGAAATGAAAATAATTTTCATGTGCTATAGTCTATATTTTCATGAAATGGAAATAATTTCCATGCGATCACGTAATACAAATAGAGGAAAAAATATCTTAGTGTATCACATGAAGAAAAAATTTCATTCAATGCAGTGCATTGCATGAAGTTATTCTTGATGCGATACACCACATGGAAGGAAATTTTTGCTCGATCCAATGAAGAAAGGAAGACTTTTTTGCAGAAAATATTCTTAACCTGTGACATAAAACACAAGGAAGAAAATTTGAAATGCGATACGATGATGGAACAAAGTTCTTTAGTGATGTGATAGCTCATGTCCTAAGATTGAAAATTTTTGAGAGATATGATAAGGGAGGCATGTTGTGACAAGGAAAGTTTTCACACATGCGACATGTCACAATCAAATTGTTTATGGGTGTGAAATGTCACCAAGTAGAAAGTTTTCTAAGGTGTGAAAATGAGGGAGGAGAAAGGAAACATAAAGGGAAGAAAGGAAGAAAAGAAAGGGAAAAGGAGAAGGTAGAGACAAGGACTTATCGCGGGAGGAAATATTTTTTGAAGTGTGATGTTATTGGCACCCAAAGTTTTGGGTTTCATTTTGTGCATGCACACAAATGAAGTTGTGCATGCTCATTCCATAGTTTTTCATGGACCAAAGGAAATGCACGAAGAATAACATAGAGTGCACATCGGACAAGGTTTTGTTAGCAGTGCACCTAGTAGAAATACTACCAAGTGTGTGTTGTTCTGATTTTTATCAGTTGCGTCAGAAACCACAAAGATGCCCACCAGAATCAAGAAAAGAATCATCGAGTAATATCCTAGAATAATAATTTCCCATGGGATATGAAGACGTAGGATGGCCAGAATATGAGATGGTCAGGGATTTAATATTTCCCCTGATCCAAATAATCTACATGGAGCATTGGTAGGCACCAAAACCATGTGAGGTAGTTGGATCAGAAGATCAAGTGGAGAAAAGAAGATAGAGACAATGATCCCCAACAACAGAAGATATAAAGGAGAAATGTAATCTTAGAAATTGAGTTATCTCGTGAGATAATCAGTTAGAGAGTTTTGAGTCACCTTAGCTATCAAGATCGAGCTCACTCTAAGCCTATTGTAATATTGTGATGTTTTGAATATATTGTTGTTTCTTTGTTCTGTCTGAATCCTAATGCTAGGCACATGGCACATTATGTTGTATTCCCATTGTTTTATATAGTAAATATATGAAGTTCTATGGTTGTCCTAAGCAATTTTTCAATGCAATGTACTTCTATGATGTGATGGAATGCTTCCGGTAATAAAGATATGGAAGTTTTGATCTATTCCGTGTCTGTTATGAATGAGCCGAATATGTGTGTGTATAGTTTTAGTTCTTAGCTCTTAATAAGTTATCATATCTAAGTTACATGGATTCCAATTGAAATAATGTTTATTATGTTTAATCCTTCATCCCCGACACAAGACCTTATGGTCTATGTGATGCTCTCTACATATCAGGTGAGACCTTCCTCGACCTTGGCTGGGGATTGTGTTGGCCCTTGACCACATTTTGAGGATTCTTGGTCATGTTTGACCGGATTTT